>NW_024121576.1:9370-29728 GCF_016745375.1 Pimephales promelas | reverse complement strand
AGCCCTGAAAGGGCGAAGGCCGCTATTGTTTTCCTGGATTATTTTCTTTATATTATTATTTTACTCCTTTTTTGGCACTTTTGGGACCCTTAACATGCTCAAAAACTCTTGAAACTTTGCACACGGGTCAGAACCCGCGGGCATCAGAGCCGGGCTAAGAAGCTGGTACCTGGGCGTGGCAGGGCGGCTCGTCAGCGCCCCCTGGAACGGGGTCCGAACACTTGGTCCATAACTCAAAACACGCTTGTATGTAATAATATGAAACTCGGTACACATGTTGATCTCATCGTTCATCATCATACTCGCGCTCTAACTTTTTACCCAGCCCAACAGGAAGTCGGCTATTGAGGTTTGTTTGTAAAACGCTCGCAATGGAATGTTAAATACTCTCCTAGAGCTTTGATCCAAATTCGACGAAACTCGGTCAGCGTGAAGTCAAGACATTGAGGATGAAAGTTTGCGAGGGGATTTTTGATATCTCGAACGGTTGGCCCGTGGCGAGGAAACGAAATCATGGCGAGAAACGTGAAACAGGAAGTGTGTTATAACTTCAGCATACATTAACTGATCTTGATGAAACTTCAGCAGTGTGTTCGCTGTAAGAGGACGATCACATGGATGTGACTATTGTGAGTCAAAGTTATAGCGCCACCAACTGGCAGCAGGAAGTGTGTCACTTTCAAAATGCTTTGAAATCACCCTTTTATTTTTACCCGATTTGCTTCAAACTTCATCTGTATAATGTAAACATACGGCAGATGTAGACCTGTGAATGGATTCTTGATATCTTTGAAACTGTTGCCGTGGTGACGCATCAAACTTTACCATTCTTTTTGGATGCTTTTGAGACCCTTAGCATGCTTGAAATTGCATGAAACTCGACAGACAACATCACATTTATTAGCCAGTAGACATGTGCAAAGTTTCAGAACGGGCGTGGTGAGGGCTCAGTAGCGCCACCTTTTGACAAAGTGGGGTTGTTAGTTTTATCTACAGTTACAAAAATCGGTATGTATATGTACTCCTCGAGCCGGACAACTTTCTAATTGACACTCATTAGCTAGGACCCACAGAAAGTCAGATATGTTTGTTTGAATGTAGAGAAAATCTCAGAATTTTGCCAGTGTCTCAGTGTCCCTCTGTGTGAGTGAGAGGAGGGCGCCTGTCAGGTTAATTTTAACCAATTTGCTCTGTGCGACTTCTCTGGCATTTTCGGGGGCCTTAACATCCTCGAAAACTCTTGAAACTTTGCACACGGGTCAGAACCCATGGCCATCAGAGCCGGGCTGAAGCTGGTAACCGGGCGTGGCAGGGCGGCTCGACAGCGCCCCCTGGACTGGGATTCGAACATTTGTCCATAAATCAAACACACTTGCATGAATTAATATGAAACTCGGTACAATTATAGATCACATCAGGCAAAACAACTTTCGTGCTCTAAGTTTTATGACAGTTCAAATGGAAGTTATTTATGAATTATGAATTTGTTTGAATAATTGTCCTAGGAGAAATACATCAAATCACAATGCATGTGTTTACCAATCACAACCAAACTCGGTGTGCATGAAGTCAAGACATTGAGGATGCTAAATTCCGGACGGAATTTTGATATCTCGAACGGTCTGGCCGTGGCGAGGAAATGAATTTTTTGACTAAAAAGGACACATAAAGTGTGTTATAACTTTGCTCAATTTACCTACAGTTACAAAACTTACCACGTATATTGTTCTCGTCAAGCCGATCAACTTTCCAATTTAAAGTCATTCGCTCTGAGCAACAGAAAGTCAGATATTGTAGTTGAATGGATTTATTCCCTGCGATTTTCTCTCCTCTTCTTCTCTCTCTCTCTCTCTGTTGTGTGTGTGTGTGGGTTGTGTGTTGTGTGTGGGGGAGGGGAGGGCTGTTGTCTGTGTTTATGTGTGTGTGTGTGTGTGTGGCTGGCTGCGATTTTTCCTACAAGTCCTTGTCTCTAAGTCCTTGTCTTTTTGCATAACAATTTTGCATAACAATATTTTAAATGACAAAATAGGCATATAACCCCCATCTTTTAAATGTATAGTTTGCTTTAAATAAAAGTAAGATTGTATTTGTAATTGAAGTTGAATGAATTTAAAATTCATGTGCTATATTTCAATATATTTGTTTTCCTTAAGATTTTAAAACACTAACTTCATTCTTATCTGAATTACAAATATTTGTTTCTGTATAAAATACTCTGACTAAAAACACATTTGATGTTTTTTTTTTTTTTTGGATTTTTATTTAATTATATGTGTGTGTGTGTGTGTGTGTGTGTGTGTGTGTGTGTGTGTGTGTGTGTGTATAAGTGCAGGGTTTTTTTAGATAAAGTAGAATTTCTATAACTATGTGTTGAACTAATAAATCACTCTTGTGTGTGTTAAACACAATCTACTTAATACAGACAACTTCATTATAAAGATAAATAACAAATCCAAAAAATATATGATTATAATCTATGACAAAAAAGCCATTACAAACTATATTAATGGAAAATACACATTGCTCTTTGTATTGTTGTAAAATATTCATGAAAAACAAGATAACAAAAATCAAAAGATAAATTATTTTAGATATAGCCATGTTTTAAATGTATAGCAGAGATGTTAATTGAGGCAGCAACATACAAACTTTCTAGAACAACATGGACCTGAATAGCTGGTTTTTATGGAGGACAGTGAAGAGGAAGAGGGTGCAAATCAAACAGCTCATTCTCAGACTACACAGCAAACAGCTTAAGTTTTAGTGCTTTGTTTGAGGTTTTTAGTGCTCTGTCCTATCTATTATCAACATATAATAGATGGAACAGAACAAGAAAGGCAATTAATAATCTGTCATTGCGTCACTGCATTATGATATGAAAGGCTCAGTACAGTGTGGCACAAAACGCTTATGCGCATCCCGAGTGGAGAATGATGCGCTTAAAGCCACATGGAGTTACAGCGCACAGCGCATCGAGTCCGCATTGATGCAAGCTCTACAATACACTTCTTTTTGATAGTCAAAGCGGGGGTTACGTTTTTACACGTCGTACAGAATAACCCTAAAGGCACCAAGGTGGCGGTGCCACCGGCTTTATATTAAATATAAATATAGATGTGAGCAGCGATAAAGCGCCAAAGCCGGCGGTACCACCATCCCGGTGCCTTTGGGTAGCTAAAGGCATCGGGGTTGCGGTGCCACAGGCTTGGGCCCGCAATCGCTGCTCGCAGCTATATTTATTATTATAATAATTATTATTTTACTACCTTTTGGGCACTTTTGGGGCCCTTAACATGCTCGAAAACTCTTGAAACTTTGCACACGGGTCAGAACCCGCGGCCATCAGAGCCGGGCTGAAGCTGGTACCCGGGCGTGGCAGGGCGGCTCGTCAGCGCCCCCTGGAACGGGGTCCGAACACTTGGTCCATAACTCAAACACGCTTGTATGTAATAATATGAAACTCGGTACACATGTTGATCTCATCGTTTCATCTATACCTCGTGCTTTTACTTTTTACCCCAGCCCAACAGGAAGTCGGCTATTTAGGGTTGTTCGTAAAACACTCGCAATGGAATTTTTAATACTCCTCCTAGAGCTTTGATCCAAATTCGACGAAACTCGGTCAGCGTGAAGTCAAGACATTGAGGATGAAAGTTTGCGAGGGGATTTTTGATATCTGGAACGGTTTGGCCGTGGCGAGGAAACAAAATTATGGCGAGAAACGTGAAACAGGAAGTGTATCATAACTTCAGCACACATCAACCGATCTTGATGAAACTTCAGCAGTGTGTTCGCTGTAAGAGGACGATCACATGGATGTGACTATTGCGAGTCAAAGTTATAGCGCCACCAACTGGCAGCAGGAAGTGTGTCATTTTCAAAATGCTTTGATATCACCCTTTTATTTTTACCCGATTTGCTTCAAACTTCATCTGTATAATGTAAACATACGGCAGATGTAGACCTGTGAATGGATTCTTGATATCTTTGAAACTGTTGCCGTGGCAACGCATCAAACTTTACCATTCTTTTAGGATGCTTTTGAGACTCTTAGCATGCTTCAAATTGCATGAAACTCGACAGACACATCACATTTATTAGCCAGTAGACATGTGCAACGTTTCAGAAACGGGTGTGGTGAGGGCTCAGTAGCGCCACCTTTTGACAAAAGTGGGGTTGTTAGTTTTATCTACAGTTACAAAAATCAGTATGTATATTGTACTCCTCGAGCCGGACAACTTTCTAATTGACACTCATTAGCTAGGACCCACAGAAAGTCAGATATGTTTGTTTGAATGTAGAGAAAATCTCAGAATTTTGCCAGTCTCTCAGTGTCCCTCTGTGTGAGTGAGAGGAGGGGCGCCTGTCAGGTTAATTTTAACCCTTTATTTGCTGTGTGCAACTTCTCTGGCATTTTCGGGGGCCTTAACATCCTCTAAAACTCTTGAAACTTTGCACACGGGTCAGAACCCATGGCCATCAGGGCCGGGCTGAAGCTGGTAACCGGGCGTGGCAGGGCGGCTCGACAGCGCCCCCTGGACTGGGATTCGAAAATTTGTCCATAAATCAAACACACTTGCATGAATTAATATGAAACTCGGTACAATTAAAGATCACATCAGGCCAAACAACTTTCGTGCTCTAAGTTTTAAGAAGGAAGTTGGGAATTATGGGTTGTTTGAATAATTCTCCTAGGAGAAATACATCAAATTACAACGCATGTGTTTACCAATCACAACCAAACTCGGTGTGCATGAAGTCAAGACATTGAGGATGCTCAATTCCGGACGGATTTTTGATATCTCGAACGGTCTGGCCGTGGCGAGGAAATGAATTTTATGACTAAAAAAGGACACATAAAGTGTGTTATAACTTTGCTCATTTTACCTACAGTTACAAAACTTTCCACGTATATTGTTCTCGTCAAGCCGATCAACTTTCCAATTTAAAGTCATTCGCTCTGAGCAACAGAAAGTCAGATATTGTAGTTTGAATGGATTTATTTCCCCTGCGATTCTCTCTCTCTCTCTCTCTCTCTCTCTCTCTCTCTCTCTCTGTGTGTGTGTGTGGGTGTGTGTGTGTGTCTGTGTGGGGAGGGGAGGGCTGTTGTCTGTGTTTATGTGTGTGTGTGTGTGTGGCTGGCTGCGATTTTTCCTACAAGTCCTTGTCTCTAAGTCCTTGTCTTTTTGCATAACAATTTTGCATAACAATATTTTAAATGACAAAATAGGCATATAACCCCCATCTTTTAAATGTATAGTTTGCTTTAAATAAAAGTAAGATTGTATTTGTAATTGAAGCTGAATGAATTTAAAATTCTTGTGCTATATTTCAATATATTTGTTTTCCTTAAGATTTTAAAACACTAACTTCATTCTTTTCTGAATTACAAATATTTGTTTCTGTATAAAATAATACTCTGACTAAAAACACATTTGATGTTTCTTTTTGTATTTTTATTTACATGTATTTATGTATGTGTGTGTGTGTGTGTGTGTGTGTGTGTATAAAGTGCAGGTTTTTTGAGATAAAGTAGAATTTCTATAACTATGTGTTGAACTGATAAATCACTCTTTTTTTATTCTTTTTTTTAACCTTTATTTATCCAGGTAAAATGTTTGAGAACCACTTCTCATTTACAAACATGACCTGGCCAAGAGGCTACAGGAAAAAATAAGAACATAATGTACAGCTGTACATAGTCAAACACATAACACTTAGAACAAGCAGCTAAATAAAAATAAAAAAGACAACAAAGAGGAAAAAGAAAACGAATAGAGTGCTTAAATAAGTGTGTAAATATGGTTCATGATTGTCAGCAGGAACAAGAGTCAACTATGTAATTTTCGAGGTTTTGCTTAAAGGTGGAGATTGGGATCAGAGATGTAAGTTTCAGGGTATTTTGTAGTATGTTCCAGTCGTGTACTGATGCAAAGCGGAAGGCATTATGTCCAAAGGTAGTAGAAGTAGGGGGGATACTAAATTTAATCAAATTACTTGATCTTGTGTGATAGGTGTTATAAGCGGCATGAAATAGGGATGACAAATAGAGAGGTGCCTTGCCCAGAATTGTCTTATATATGAAGAGAAACCAATGATGGAGCCGCCGGGTATGAAGGGAGGGCCAACCCACCAGTTTATACAGGTCGCAGTGATGAGTGTGATAGGGTGCATTAGTGGCAAAACGGATGGCTGAATGATGGATTGTGTCAAGTTTTTTTAGAGCTGTGTTTGGTGCCACTCTTGTGTGTGTTAAACACAATCTACTTAATACAGACAACTTCATTATAAAGATAAATAACAAATCCAAAAAAATATATGATTATAATCTATGACAAAAAAAGCCATTACAAACTATATTAGTGGTAAATACACATTGCTCTTTGTATTGTTGTAAAATACATTCATGAAAAACAAGATAACAAAAATCAAAAAGATAAATTATTTTAGATAGAGCCATGGCTGCTATAAATTGAGACAACATGTTTTAAATGTATAGCAGAGATGTTAAATGAGGCAGCAACATACAAACTTTCTAGAACAACATGGACCTGGACCTGGATAGCTGGTTTTTATGGAGGACAGTGAAGAGGAAGAGGGTGCAAATCAAACAGCTCATTCTCAGACTACACAGCAAACAGCTTAAGTTTTTAGTGCTTTGTTTGAGGTTTTTAGTGCTCTGTCCTATCTTTTATCAACACATAATAGATAGAACAGAACAAGAAAGGCAATTAATAATCTGTCATTGCATTATGATATGAAAGGCTCAGTACAGTGTGGCACAAAACGCTTATGCGCATCCCGAGTGGAGAATGATGCGCTTAAAGCCACATGGAGTTACAGCGCACAGCGCATCGAGTCCGCATTGATGCAAGCTCTACAATACACTTCTTTTCGACAGTCAAAGTGGGGGTTACGTTTTTACACGTCGTACAGAATAACCCTAAAGGCACCAAGGTGGCGGTGCCACCGGCTTTATATTAAATATAAATATAGCTGTGAGCAGCGATAAAGGGCCAAAGCCGGCGGTACCACCATCCCGGTGCTTTAGGTAACTAAAGGCATCAGGGTTGCGGTGCCACCGGCTTGGGCCCGCAATCGCTGCTCGCAGCTATATATTTATTATTATTATTATTTATACGACTATTCGGGCACTTTTGGGGCCCTTAACATGCTCAAAAACTCTTGAAACTTTGCACACGGGTCAGAACCCGCGGCCATCAGGGCCGGGCTGAAGATGGTACCCGGGCGTGGCAGGGGGGCTAGACAGCGCCCCCTGGAACGGGGTCCGAACACTTGGTCCATAAATCAAACACGCTTGCATGTAATAATATGAAACTCGGTACACATGTTGATCTCATCGTTTCATCTATACCTCGTGCTTTTACTTTTTACCCCAGCCCAACAGGAAGTCGGCTATTTAGGGTTGTTCGTAAAACACTCGCAATGGAATTTTTAATACTCCTCCTAGAGCTTTGATCCAAATTCGACGAAACTCGGTCAGCGTGAAGTCAAGACATTGAGGATGAAAGTTTGCGAGGGGATTTTTGATATCTCGAACGGTTTGGCCGTGGCGAGGAAACAAAATTATGGCGAGAAACGTGAAACAGGAAGTGTATCATAACTTCAGCACACATCAACCGATCTTGATGAAACTTCAGCAGTGTGTTCGCTGTAAGAGGACGATCACATGGATGTGACTATTGTGAGTCAAAGTTATAGCGCCACCAACTGGCAGCAGGAAGTGTGTCATTTTCAAAATGCTTTGAAATCACCCTCTAATTTTAACTCGATTTGCTTCAAACTTCATCTGTATAATGCAAATACATGGCAGATGAAGACCTGTAAATGGATTCTTGATATCTTTGAAACTGTTGCCGTGGCAACGCATCAAACTTTACCATTCTTTTAGGATGCTTTTGAGACTCTTAGCATGCTTCAAATTGCATGAAACTCGACAGACACATCACATTTATTAGCCAGTAGACATGTGCAACGTTTCAGAAACGGGTGTGGTGAGGGCTCAGTAGCGCCACCTTTTGACAAAAGTGGGGTTGTTAGTTTTATCTACAGTTACAAAAATCAGTATGTATATTGTACTCCTCGAGCCGGACAACTTTCTAATTGACACTCATTAGCTAGGACCCACAGAAAGTCAGATATGTTTGTTTGAATGTAGAGAAAATCTCAGAATTTTGCCAGTCTCTCAGTGTCTCTCTGTGTGAGTGAGAGGAGGGGCGCCTGTCAGGTTAATTTTAACCCTTTATTTGCTGTGTGCAACTTCTCTGGCATTTTCGGGGGCCTTAACATCCTCTAAAACTCTTGAAACTTTGCACACGGGTCAGAACCCATGGCCATCAGGGCCGGGCTGAAGCTGGTAACCGGGCGTGGCAGGGCGGCTCGACAGCGCCCCCTGGACTGGGATTCAAAAATTGTCCATAAATCAAACACACTTGCATGAATTAATATGAAACTCGGTACAATTAAAGATCACATCAGGCCAAACAACTTTCGTGCTCTAAGTTTTATGACAGTTCAAATGGAAGTTATTTATGAATTATGAATTATGGGTTGTTTGAATAATTGTCCTAGGAGAAATACATCAAATCACAATGCATGTGTTTACCAATCACAACCAAACTCGGTGTGCATGAAGTCAAGACATTGAGGATGCTCAATTCCGGACGGATTTTTGATATCTCGAACGGTCTGGCCGTGGCGAGGAAATGAATTTTATGACTAAAAAAGGACACATAAAGTGTGTTATAACTTTGCTCAATTTACCTACAGTTACAAAACTTACCACGTATATTGTTCTCGTCAAGCCGATCAACTTTCCAATTTAAAGTCATTCGCTCTGAGCAACAGAAAGTCAGATATTGTAGTTTGAATGGATTTATTTCCCCTGCGATTCTCTCTCTCTCTCTCTCTCTCTCTCTCTCTCTCTCTGTGTGTGTGTGTGGGTGTGTGTGTGTGTCTGTGTGGGGAGGGGAGGGCTGTTGTCTGTGTTTATGTGTGTGTGTGTGTGTGGCTGGCTGCGATTTTTCCTACAAGTCCTTGTCTCTAAGTCCTTGTCTTTTTGCATAACAATTTTGTATTTTTTTAAATGACAAAATAGGCATATAACCCCCATCTTTTAAATGTATAGTTTGCTTTAAATAAAAGTAAGATTGTATTTGTAATTGAAGTTGAATGAATTTAAAATTCATGTGCTATATTTCAATATATTTGTTTTCCTTAAGATTTTAAAACACTAACTTCATTCTTATCTGAATTACAAATATTTGTTTCTGTATAAAATAATACTCTGACTAAAAACACATTTGATGTTTTTTTTTGGGGGGGATTTTTATTTACATGTATTTATGTGTGTGTGTGTGTGTGGTGTGTGTGTGTGTGTGTGTGTGTGTATAAAGTGCAGGGTTTTTTTAGATAAAGTAGAATTTCTATAACTATGTGTTGAACTAATAAATCACTCTTGTGTGTGTTAAACACAATCTACTTAATACAGACAACTTCATTATAAAGATAAATAACAAATCCAAAAAATATATGATTATAATCTATGACAAAAAAAGCCATTACAAACTATATTAATGGAAAATACACATTGCTCTTTGTATTGTTGTAAAATATTCATGAAAAACAAGATAACAAAAATCAAAAAGATAAATTATTTTAGATATAGCCATGTTTTAAATGTATAGCAGAGATGTTAATTGAGGCAGCAACATACAAACTTTCTAGAACAACATGGACCTGAATAGCTGGTTTTTATGGAGGACAGTGAAGAGGAAGAGGGTGCAAATCAAACAGCTCATTCTCAGACTACACAGCAAACAGCTTAAGTTTTTAGTGCTTTGTTTGAGGTTTTTAGTGCTCTGTCCTATCTATTATCAACATATAATAGATAGAACAGAACAAGAAAGGCAATTAATAATCTGTCATTGCGTCACTGCATTATGATATGAAAGGCTCAGTACAGTGTGGCACAAAACGCTTATGCGCATCCCGAGTGGAGAATGATGCGCTTAAAGCCACATGGAGTTACAGCGCACAGCGCATCGAGTCCGCATTGATGCAAGCTCTACAATACACTTCTTTTTGATAGTCAAAGCGGGGGTTACGTTTTTACACGTCGTACAGAATAACCCTAAAGGCACCAAGGTGGCGGTGCCACCGGCTTTATATTAAATATAAATATAGATGTGAGCAGCGATAAAGCGCCAAAGCCGGCGGTACCACCATCCCGGTGCCTTTGGGTAACTAAAGGCATCGGGGTTGCGGTGCCACCGGCTTGGGCCCGCAATCGCTGCTCGCAGCTATATTTATTATTATAATAATTATTATTTTACTACCTTTTGGGCACTTTTGGGGCCCTTAACATGCTCGAAAACTCTTGAAACTTTGCACACGGGTCAGAACCCGCGGCCATCAGAGCCGGGCTGAAGCTGGTACCCGGGCGTGGCAGGGCGGCTCGTCAGCGCCCCCTGGAACGGGGTCCGAACACTTGGTCCATAACTCAAACACGCTTGTATGTAATAATATGAAACTCGGTACACATGTTGATCTCATCGTTTCATCTATACCTCACACTCTTACTTTTTACCCCAGCCCAACAGGAAGTCGGCTATTGAGGTTTGTTTGTAAAACGCTCGCAATGGAATGTCATATACTCCTCCTAGAGCTTTGATCCAAATTCGACGAAACTCGGTCAGCGTGAAGTCAAGACATTGAGGATGAAAGTTTGCGAGGGGATTTTTTATATCTCGAACGGTTTGTCCGTGGCGAGGAAACGAAATCATGGCGAGAAACGTGAAACAGGAAGTGTGTTATAACTTCAGCATACATTAACTGATCTTGATGAAACTTCAGCAGTGTGTTCGCTGTAAGAGGACGATCACATGGATGTGACTATTGTGAGTCAAAGTTATAGCGCCACCAACTGGCAGCAGGAAGTGTGTCACTTTCAAAATGCTTTGATATCACCCTTTTATTTTTACCCGATTTGCTTCAAACTTCATATGTATAATGTAAACATACGGCAGATGTAGACCTGTGAATGGATTCTTGATATCTTTGAAACTGTTGCCGTGGCGACGCATCAAACTTTACCCTTCTTTTAGGATGCTTTTAGGATGCTTTTGAGACCCTTAGCATGCTTCAAAATGCATGAAACTCGACAGACACATCACATTTATTAGCCAGTAGACATGTGCAAAGTTTCAGAAACGGGCGTGGTGAGGGCTCAGTAGCGCCACCTTTTGACAAAAGTGGGGTTGTTAGTTTTAACTAGAGTTACAAAAATTGGTATGTATATTGTACTCCTCGAGCCGGACAACTTTCTAATTTACACTTATTAGCTAGGACCCACAGAAAGTCAGATATGTTTGTTTGAATGTGGTCTTGCTCAATCTGAGCCTACATCTCTGTCTTTGCCTGTCTGTGTGTGTGTGAGTGTGCAGGGGGAGGGGGCTTAACCATTTCACTGCTGTGTGTATGCCTGCATAAAGAAAATACATTTCTCAAGCCTGGTATTTTTTAAATAAGTTTTTATTTTTATTTTTTATAAGTAAAGACATATAACTAGTTTAATTGTAGTGCATTGACAATAGTTTTATATAATTAGTTTATTAATCAGATTAACTTGGTCAATAAACTTGGTCTGAAAATTTGGTCCATAAATCAAACACACTTGCATGTAATAATATGAAACTTGGTACACATATAGATCTCATCGTTTCATATATAGCCTACTTCACACTCTTACTTTTTACCCCAGCCCAACAGGAAGACGGCTATTTAGGGTTGTGTTTAAAACACATGCAATGGAATTTAAAGTATTGCTCCTAGAACACTGAACCAAATTCGACAAAACTCGATCAGCGTGAAGTCAAGACATTAAGGATGAAAAGGTGCCAAGGGATTTTTTATATCTCGAACGGTTTGGCCGTGGCGAGGAAACGAAATTATGGCGAGAAACATGAAACAGGATGTGTGTTATAACTTCAGCATACATTAACTGATCTTGATGAAACTTCAGCAGTGTTTTCGCTGTAAGAGACCGATCACATGGATGTGACTATTGTGAGTCAAAATTATAGCGCCACCAACTGGCAGCAGGAAGTGTGTCACTTTCAAAATGCTTTGAAACCACTCTCTTATTTTTAACCGATTTGCTTCAAACTTCATCTGTATAATGTAAATACACGGCAGATGTAGACCTGTGAATGAATTTTTATATCTTTGATACTGTTGCCGTGGCAACGAATCAAACTAACATTAACTAATTACCTTAACATTACTTATAACATTACTTTTTTGATGCTTTTGGGACTCTTAGCATGCTTGAAATTGCTTGAAACTCAACAGATACATCACATTTATTAGCCAGTAGACATGTGCAACTATGGCAAAAGATTAAAGTAATGTCAAAAAAGTAAACACTAAAAGCCTCATATCTTCTAAAAATGTAATTATACATCATTTGTTTCTAAATTAAATTATACAAATATTATAACTTCCCCAATTTTTCCTTTTTTTCATTTAAGAATTATGTTTACGTTCAAAAACAGCCAGAATTGTTGTAAAATTCATAAAAAAATAATAATCTGAGTCATACGTAGTGCTATACTGCCCTCTTGTGTTCAATATCAGGTAGGCCTATTGTGTATATTCCCACCGGTTAATCAACGTGTGACTCCGCTGGGACTTGGGAGCTTTTAAATCGCTTACTTAAAACCGAAAGTCGAAATACGGATGTCCGCACAAGACATTAATGGTGTGGAGTAGAGCGAGCATTTTAAATAAATTCCTATTAAGTAGGATTGAACTAAACAGAATGAATGTTCACTCTGTTCTGCTGGTTCCTCGCTGGTGGATCATATGATTACTTTGTCATAATCTATGACAAAAATGCTATTATAAACCATATTAATAATAGATAATACACATTGCTCTTATTTTTGAAAAATACATTCATGAAAAACAAGATAACAAAAATCATAAAAAAATATAGCCATGGCTGCTATAAATGTTTGAAATGCATAGGACAGATGTTTAATGACGCAGCAACATATAATTGACGGCTCCAATACGGTGCAGCACAAAGCACTTATGTACATCCCGAGCGGAGAATGATGTGCTTGAAGCCACATGAAGTTACAGCGCAGTGAGTCCGTATTGAAAAGTTCAAAGCACAAAGGAAATACATATTTATGAACAGTGTATTATACATTATCTATCTATGCAATAGTTTATTGAGCCTTTTCTTTTAAAGGTTTTAAATTTCAGTTACTGTGTGCGTGAAGAACAATTATAGTGCTCTGACTCTAGTGTTGTGATCTAACCGACAGCGTCCGACACCCGGTAGAAAGTAACACGGTTAAGTTACAGCAATAAAGTCCAGCAAGAAAAAGTTTCTTCATTCGAAAATATAGACCTTTAGACCTTTATCTTAAAGATCCAGTATAATAGGATTAACATTGAATCATTGAAGATCGTTTTATCATTGACTGTAACCGAATGTGACGTGCTGTTTGAATGCTGAATGGAGAATGACTGACAGGCGCAGAGAGGGAAAAGTTTGTGTTCTTGAATTTAATGACTTAAATATTAATTTCTATATCACATAATAGCTTCAGAACACTAATAATACAGTACACAAAAACTTCATGGTACTTTAGAAAGTTTTTGTGCCTTTGTGCCTAACATAGAATAGTATATATGCACAATATAGAATTTGAATCAGCCTCGTCAAAGATGGCAGTGTCAGAGCCGATACCGATCCTGAGTATCTAATCGGCGCACTTCTTTTCAACAGTCAAATTGAAATTGAAATTGAAATTGCTTGAAACTCAACAGATACATCACATTTATTAGCCAGTAGACATGTGCAAAGTTTCAGAAACGGGCATAGTGCAAGGACTAAATAGCGCCACCTTTTGACAAAAGTGGGGTTGTTAGTTTTATCTACAGTTACAAAAATCGCTATATACATTGTACTCCTCAAGCCGGACAACTTTCTAATACATAGTCATTAGCTCGGACCAAGAGGAAGTCAGATATTTTGGTTTGAATATGGTGAGCCTCTCTCTGAGCCTACGTCCCTGTATGGCAAGCCCTTTTAACATTTAAAAGCTAAGTTTGCCTGTCCGGAATTAACATTGTAGATATCAACAACGTCTTTCTGTCTATTCGTAATTACATTTTGGATAGTTTGTATTATCATTTAAGATATCTGTAACATAATTGTGACTAGTCGAAATGACAGAGTATGGCAAGCCGTTTTAACATTTAATCATAAAAGGGCCAAAGCCTTCGGCACCGCCACCCGGGTGCATTTAGGTAACTAAAGGAACCGGGGTGGCGGTGCCACCGGCTTGGGCCCGCCATCGCTGCTCGCAGCTATATTTTTTGTTGTTTTTGTGTTCTCGTGATTTGATAAAGTTAAGATTGAGCCACTGTAGTCACTTGGACTATTTTAACGATGTCTTTAATGACTTTTCGATGCCAGCAAGTGTCATTCCCTCAAGAAGCCTATGGACTAGTATGCAGGAGCGATCTTAATATCTTAAATATCTTAATTTGTGTTCCGAAGATGAACGAAGGTCTTACAGGGTTGGAACGACATGAGGGTGAGTAAATACTGACAGAATTTTCATTTTTGGTTGAACTATCCCTTTAAAAGCTTGATTTTCACCACAGAGGGTCTTTAAAAGCAGATCCATATAGCACAGGGGTCGGGAACCTTTTTACCAAGAAGAGCCAAACAAAAAAATAAAAATTGAGAAATTTATCAAAAGAGCCACAGCAAAGTTTACACTTGTTTATTAGAAATATTTGCAATTTTTTATTTAATAACAACAGCAATAATATAGTATTTCTAGTTAGCCTATACAACACCATAGGTGACAATTTTTTTTTAACTCATTGAATTTTTTTTTTAACTCATTGACACCCAAACTAAGCCTACTTCATATTTGTTCACTGACATAGTGCTGGTGTCTAGCTCTCCTAAGACACCACAAAAATTGAGAAAAAGGCATCATAATAAACAAGGGATGAACAAGAAGTGCATTGCACACTAATTAATGAGATTTCTGTTGCTGCATTATTTTGCTGAGTGCTTTGTAGTTGGGGTCGTAACTAGTGAGATTAAGCTTCAAGCAGGCATTCAGGCTTTCATCTGTTAACCTTGAGCGCAGGTTGGTTTTGATGTTGTTCAGATGTGAGAAGGACTGCTCGCATGAATATGTTGAGCCAAACATTGTCAGGACAGCAACACTGACGCGACGCATTGTGCTGAAAGTGGCTGGAAGTTCGTTCCAGGTTTTGAGGATGAGATTGTCTTCACGTTGGAGTTTTCTCATATCTGCCCACTTATGTTGCTTAGCCAGTTCTGCCCGCTGACGAGCGAGGCTTTCCAGTTCGGAATTCAACGTGAAAAATTTTGACACCCACATTTCGGACACTTTCAGTTCAGCAGCTTCCAGCTCAAAATCTCCGATGGAGATGCCAGGAAAGACACTCAGGTTTTGTGCGCCCACGGTGCACACATGTGGATGAGTTATCACTTTGAACAAATCGGCATGTCTGCGGAAGTCCACAAAGCGTGATTTGAATGACATCAGTAAATCAGACGTAAAGCCTGCGAGCTTACGGAGGTCAAACTGATGAGCAGCGTCCCTCGCTAAGCATTCCTCTCTGTATGCCCGCAATGTTTCGAAGTGCAGGAGACGGCCGCTTTCAATGTCCCTGATAAACAGCTCCAGCTTTGTTTCAAATGCAAACACTGCCTGTTGCAGGGACAAAATTGTGTTTCCAATGCCTTGCATTTTCACATTGAGGTGGTTCAGATGACATGTAATATCCACCAGGTAGTGAAACTTAAGGAGCCACTCAATATCAGTGAGCTCGGGATGAACAATTCCTTTCATTTCGAGAAATGCCCTCACTTCAGTTAAACAGCCAGCAAAACGGGCGAGTGTTTTTCCCCTGGATAACCAACGCACATTGCTATGCAGTAGCAGCCCTGGATAATTACTCCCCACTTCATCCAACAGGGCCTTAAACTGGCGATCATTTAAAGCTCGGGCCACAATGAAGTTCACAATGCGAACGACCAATGACATCACTTCGCGAAGTTCCTCTCCACATGACTGAGCACACAGTGCCTCTTGATGCACAATGCAATGAAAGTTTAAGATGGGCCGCTTCTCTTGCTCACACAGAAGTGCAACGAATCCTTTATGTTTCCCTAACATACTGGGTGCTCCATCAGTACACACAGATACAAGCTTATTCAGTGGGAGCTTTTTCTCTGCAGCAAAGTCCATTAGAGATTTTAACACATCCTCGCCTCTTGTTGTATCTTTCATCGGCATAACAACGAGACTCTCTTCACGCACTGTATCACCCGTCACATACCGCCCGATTATGCTTAGCTGTGCTATATTACTCACATCGGTAGACTCATCCAAGGAAAGAGAAAAGTAACTACCTGAACTGATGTCGTTGATTTGCATCTCCTCTATCTGGCGTGCCATCACGAGTGCTCGATCATGAACAGTTCTTGCAGAAAAAGGCATGTCTTCGATTTTTTGGATAATTTTGTCCTTGTTTGGGAGGTCGTTAAACAGTTCTTTTGCCACACTGAGCATGCAACCCTTAATGTAGTCTCCATCTGTAAATGGTTTCCCTCTCCGCACAATCTCCAGAGCGCCAGCAAAGCTCGCAGAATTCAGATTCCCGCCTTTATTAGTCCATGCTAGCAGCTGCTGCTGTCCGGTTTCCATTCTCCGCTGAAGCTCAGCGCAAGCTTTTCTCCTGCATTCTCCATCGGGATGTTTTGCGGCGAATGCTGCATGGTGCGTCTCAAAATGTCTCTTAATATTTGACTTTTTGAGCGACGCAATACGTTCATTGCAAATGAGACACACTGCGGACCCCAACTTCTCCACAAATGCAAATTGATCCGTCCATTCGGGCCGAAATGAACGGTAATCGTCGTCTTTTTTTCTTTTCGCCATTTTCCTGTCGTTGATGATTATTTTTTATTTAGCCAGCTAGCTAACAGTTGCTTAACTTGATATAGGCTTAACGCAAACCTAACCGTCGGCCAATTAAAACTCAGCTCTCTGAAAGGTAGGCTAGCTACAGACCAAACGCGACTGTCAATCATATTAAGCTGCGAGTTACCTAAATATTTTGAACATATTTAATTTAATTTTACACATTAATAATTAGCCTATTCGTTAATCAAAAATGCAAATAGTTTAAAAAAAAAAAATTTTTCAGCATGTTCAAGGGTGTATTTTCAGTCAGCATTTGAAAATTGCAAAGAGCCATAAAAAATCCGGAAAAGAGCCATATATGGCTCGCGAGCCATAGGTTCCCGACCCCTGATATAGCATATAACTTTATAAAAGCACCTACATAAAATCTACATTTAAAATGTGTGTATTACTGGAGTTTCTAAATATGGAATTCACACAGAAAATAACAGTAAGACAAAGCTAAATCCTGAAGTATCCCTTTAAACAACGGGGGTGTTAAGTAGACTTGTGCAAACCTTAGTAAATCACGTTTCATTATTCACTTAAATACTCTCCTCATAAATGTTGAGCTGATGTAAGCTGTTGTAACATTTTTTCACAAAGTTATAGAGCTTTCAAACAACAGTGACAGAATTGGACGAACCCTTTAACTTGTACTGAACCTGTGATGTGTTTGGACTCTTCTTACCCATCAGCTCTTTGACTCTGTGTTTGTTGATGAGGGTCTGAAGAGCGGACAGCAGTGAGGCGTCCCGGGCCAGTGTTGCCCAGCGCTGCAGGAGACTGAGCACTTCAGAGCACGACACTTTCTGTGGGTGTAGCGTCAGCCAGCCTGCCTCTTTATGAGCATTCAGAGCTGTCCCATGATGCATCAGTACAGAGTCGAGGGTGTGCAGGAATGCCTTCAGCTGAAGCGCGCCCACACCACTCCTGAACAGGAACAGAGAAAGAGCAAGTAGTTCATTAAAACTATATTCTTGCATTTGATGAAAAAAAGCTGTGATTTCATGTGGTCCCATTGAGCTTTGTTTCATGTTCAACTTTCTTTAGTGTGTAATAGCACTCCAAAGGGAGTTATTCTTTATGCCAGTGCGCATTGTACGCCTCGTTTAAAGTCGTGCGTTTTCTTCTGTCAAAATATTCCTCATTTAAATACTTCCCGCCCAAGGCAATGCAAAAAAGTGCCCTGGTCTGGTTGAGTTGTGTTATAGAGGGAATGCATTGACGTCACTTTCCCGCCGGAAAAACCCCCCTCAGCCTGACTGAGTGGCAAAAGATCTGCTGCGTGACTGGATTTAATAGGAGAAACTGCGGAAATGCGACTAAAACGAACAATTTTATCAATTTAAAGTAAATGTTGGACTCAATATAGTGTTCCTTACAACTTACTAAAGATCCAGTGATCCATGGATATTGACATGCAGACAGGAATCGTGTTGCCTGACATTTATGTTTGCCTGATTTCCACACCGGGGAAATAAAAGCAATATAGACCTAAACAGAAAGCAAATTTGCCTGTGAACGCTTTATATAAATACAATATAGGTAGGTCTAAATCTTTTATCAGTGCTATATATAGCCTATATTTATCATCATATCGTCCAGCCCTAAAACTTTATAGTTTTTTTGGTCAGTGTTTATTAAAAAACATCCAATAATGCAGAAACTGCAATGATAAATATTTAATTGATGATTTTATAATATATATAACAATATAAAATATATGGGTATGGTTTTACAGCTAAATTCAGCATATTCACACAGAATAATAACTGCAAAACCTTTCGCTGACTGGAGTCCAGTTGTTTCGATCCATTTGCTCCTCTTTCTATAGCAGTCTGTAAAAATATACCTCTGATTTTTTGTCAAATCTAGTTGTACAGTCAATCGCAAAGCTCTTTCCCACTTTATATGTGACATTTCGTGACATTCACGCTGAAAACAAATACAGCCGTTCAGTCTTTTTGCCACTCGCTGTGAGGAACTGCAGGCACTCCGGCCGACGGTGACATCATGCGTATACCCTCTATAGTGCGTTATAACTCGTGGTTATGGCATTTATGATATTTCCAAAACACGCTCAAAGCGCTTCACCAATCACAACACACGGGTCCATCTGACCAATTAAAGCACATTGCACTTTTCAGAAGGAGGGGCTTCATAGAGACAGGAACTAAACAGAGCGTTACTGACAGACTGGGAAGGAGAGGAGCCCCAACAATGGACAGTATGGGAAAAATAATGTCTTTGAAATGACCAAAAACAAAATAAAGACTTTAAAGGGTTAGTTCACCCAAAAATGAAAATTAAGTCATTAATTACTCACCCCCATGCTGTACCAACCCCGTAAGACCTTCGTTCATCTTCGGAACACAAATAAAGATATTTTTGATTGAATCTGAGAGTTGGATCAGTCCTACATAGACTGCCTAAGGGACTGGCTCTTGACGGCCCATAAAGTCATTAAAGAAAAGGTTTAAATATTCCATGTGCCTACAGCGGCTCAATTATAAGTTTATCAAGCGACGAGACTACTTTTTGTGCGAAAAAAACATAAATAACGACTTAATTCGACTATTCTATTACTTCCTTATGGGCGCATGCGCGAGAACTGAGACGAGGACGTTCTTCTCATTCGTCTACTTCTTGTTACCGGCTGCTCACCGCTTAGGAGTATTACCGCCACCTACCGTATAAAATGATGATCCATTTATAAGGCGCTCCGGATTATAAGGAACACTGTCGTTTTTTGAGAAGATTAAAGGCTTTTAAGTGCACCTTATAGTGCGGAAAATACGCAAATTGAAAAGCGTATGTACATCGCGCATCTTCCTCTGCTTGTAAACAGAAAGTTTTGCGCTTCCAGCTATATCAGCACATCATCTTATACGGTAGGGGGCGGTAAAACTCCTAAGCGGTGAGCAGCCGGTAACAAGTCGAAGGAGATCGTCCTCGTCTCAGTTCTCGCGCATGCGCAAATAAGGAAGTAATGGAATAGTCAAATAAAGCTGTTATTTATGTTTTTTTCGCACAAGAAGTAGTCTCGTCGCTTGATAAACTTATAGTTGAGCCGCTGTAGGCACATGGGATATTTAAACCTTTTCTTTAATGACTTTATGGGCCGTCAAGAGCCAGTCCCTTAGAAAGCCAATGGAAGAGTGATCCAGCTCTCAGATTCAATCAAAAATATCTTTATTTGTGTTCCGAAGATGAACGAAGGTCTTACGGGGTTGGAACAGCATGGGGGGTGAGTAATTAATGACTTAATTTTCATTTTTGGGTGAACTAACCCTTTAAAAAA
>NW_024121575.1:15984-30277 GCF_016745375.1 Pimephales promelas | reverse complement strand
TTCAGGTTCAAGATGCTCACTATTCCCATCATCGTGAGTCAAATCCAATCCGAGGATTGGTTTGTCACGATAGATCTATTTTCACATCTCCATCCTTCCATCTCACAGGAAGTTCCTGAGGTTTGCTTTCGGGGGCAAAGCCTACCAATATTGGGTTCTTCCATTCGGCCTAGCATTCTCCCCTCGCACCTTTATCAAGTGTATGGATGCACCATACATACCTCTGGCACCCCTGAGGCTCAAGGGCATCAGGGTGCCTCAACTACATTGACTGGTTAATATTGGCCCAGTCGAGAGAGCTGGCAATTCAGCATCGAGATGCCGTCCTCGCTCACATCCAGAGACTGGGGTTTAGTCTCAACTCAAAAAAGAGTGTGTTGACACCAGCCCAGAGAACCACGTTCCTGGGAGTGGTGTGGGACACGATGCGGGCACAGCTGTCTCCTGCTCGGATGGAGTCTATCCTGACCACAGTGTCCAGGATGAAGCTAGGCCAGGCCATCACTGTCAAACACTTTCAGAGAGTGTTGGGTCTCATGGCAGCAGCGTCCAGCATGATACCTTCTGGCCTGCTACATATGAGAGCCTTGCAGTGGTGGTTGAAAGCCAAGGGGTTTTCCCCAAGGACAAAACCATTCTGCTTGATAAGGGTTACGCGCAGATGCCTTCGTTCCCTTTTAATCTGGAAGAAGCCTTGGTTCCTGTCCCAGGGTCCCAAACTGGGAGCATTATTTCGCAGAGTTTCTGTTTCGACAGATGCTTACCTCACGGGCTGGGGCGTGGTCATGGACGGCCGCTTTTCGAGAGGTATCTGGCAGGACCATCATTCCTCTTGGCACATAAATTGCCTAGAAATGTTGGCGGTGTTCTGAGCTCTGAGGAGTTTTCTGCCAGACCTCCAAGGTCGCCACGTTCTAGTGAGAACCGACAATACGTCAGTGGTGTCCTATTTAAACCGCCAGGGGGGTCTGAGGTCGCGCCCTCTGTGCAGACTGGCACATCAGATCCTCCTGTAGTCCCAGCGGAGACTGTCGTCTCTCAAGGCGATGTATGTCCCGGGGAACCAGAACCAGGGAGCAGACATGCTGTCAAGGCAGGGGCTGAAGCCAGGCGAATGGAGACTCCACCCCGAGGTGGTGGAGTTAATGGGCGAGAGGTTCGGCCCAGTGGAGGTGGACTTATTTGCGTCTCGAGAGATGACACACTGTCCACTGTGGTTCTCCCTCACACATCCAGCCCCGCTGGGGTTGGATGCCCTCGTGCAGACGTGGCCGAAGCTGGGTCTGTACGCTTTTCCCCTAATCGCTCTGCTCCCAGCTGTTCTGGAGAGAGTCCGTCGAGACGGGATCAGCCTAGTTTTAGTAGCCCCGTTTTAGCCGGCCCGAGTATGGTTCTCGGACATCATCCTACCTCTAGCAGGCCCGCCATGGTAGATCCCTTTGAGGAGGGACCTGTTGTCTCAGGCGGAGGGCTCAGTTCTCCACCCACTGCCCGAGCTGTGGAAACTTTGGGTCTGGCCCCTGAGGGCGCACGGTACCTAGAAGCCGGCCTGTCGGCAGAGGTGGTGGAAACCATACTCACTTCCAGATCTCCATCCACAAGGAAGCTATACAGCTTTAAATGGAATGTTTTTTCCTTGTGCTGCAGAGAGCGTGATTTGGATCCAGTTAACTGCCCAATGGCTTCAGTACTGGAGTTTCTCCAAAATCGTTTTTCTGCAGGGCTTACCCCATCCACACTCAAGGTTTATGTGGCTGCCATTGCGGCTTTCCACGCTCCTCTGAGTGATGGTCCTCTGGGGAGGCATCATCTGGTGGAGCCTGGAGGATGAGACCAGCGACTCGCACCAGGACCAAGACCTCTTGGGACCTGTCAGTGGTTCTTGAGGGGCTGGCTGAGGCCCCCTTCGAACCATTGGAGTCGGCCGAGGCCAAGAACCTTTCATTTAAGATGGTCTTTTTGCTGGCTATTACTTCTCTGTGGAGGGTAGGAGATCTCCAGGCACTTTCCGTTTCACCTGGGGGCTTGGAGTTTGCTCAACTGTTTTTTGATGAAAATCTCATTATTTTTTTTCCATAGTGATTTCAATTATTTTTTATTATTACTATCAAAAAGTTTCTCTGTCAGGGTTCATGAATTCGCTCTCTCTCTCGTCTTGCTTTTGCTTTTGCCTGTTTGTGGGTGTGGTCACTGATTATCACTGATTAGCGGTGCCAGCTGGTTCCACTTGTTCGTCCCTCTATATCAGGGGTGCCCAAACTTTTTCCTATGAAGATGCCAAAAATCAAACTTGATTGTGGGCCAAAAGTAAATGTTGCATCATCAAAAGGTATTAGATTAAAGTTGCTATGGGTTTATTTATTTTATAATATTTCAAATAAATATAAAACAACTTCAATTTAATTAACTAATGCAGTTTAACTAATTTTAATGTACGTATTACAATAACCCAACAATCCCCAAGTGTTCAATGTACAAAACAGTTCAATGCCAAATCCACAAGCTATCATATGTGGGTGCAATGTGTGTGATCTAATGAGAGATATGAAGCTGGTCCTTATTTTTCATAAGTTTTGCAAGATTGGGCTGTAGCTGACTTAAAGGAACACTCCGACTTTTTGGGACTTAACCTATTCACCTTACCCCCCAGAGTTAGATAAGTCCATACATACCCTTTTCATCTCCGTGCGTGCTATAAGTCTGTTTGACGCACCCACCGCTAGCCTAGCTTAGCACAAAGACTGGATGTGAATGGTTGCAGCTTTCATACTGATCCAAATGAGTGACAAAATAACGCAAACGTTTTCCTATTTACATGTTGTGGTTTGTATAGTCACAGAGTGTGCAAATATCAAGGCCATATGAGACACAGACATCTTTTAACCGTATAAATACTATATTTTCTGAAGGCGAAGCACTGCCACTTGGGCAGAGTGATAACCATCACCTGAGACGCACCGTGACGAGGAGCAGAGAGTTCGCTCAGTGTTGGAGTAAAGAGTCAGCAATTACTAACGTTAGATAGAAAAGCATAGTTTATCATGGGTGTTTGCTTTATTGTATGAGCTGTGACAATAAACAGGGGAGACCTGGTAATACAGTACCATGTTTCATTGATTTCCAACCAAAAATGCACCCAGATTTATAAATATCACAGAACATGAATAAATAATTATTATTACAGGAATCAATATATTTTAAATGCAATTTATTAGCTGAACCAAATGTATTCAACAGCATATAATATAATTGCATTACTATAGGATAGAATAAGGGGAAAGTAATAGCACAAATTGTTTTTGCACAATGAACTCACAGCCTATCGTACCCTTTTGCACGCTCAAGTTCGTTATTTCCATGGTTATTTCAAATTTAAGCTACTAGGCGCAAGTTCAACGCGGTGAACGTGCTCGTTTTTTTCCAAGCGCGTCCGCGCCGCATCAAGATAAAAACATATTTATTAGGGGTGGTTAATCTGTCTGATTTCCCGATTCGATTTGATTCCGATTATTGAAGTCCTGATTCGATTACAGTCGATTTTCGATTATTAACGATTCTCGATTACCGATTATTGATTTTCCATTTCACAACAGTAAACGAAAGTACACTAGATCAACATATGATTATATTAGCAGCAGCAACATTTTGGTATTAATTGCACTTTTTATTTGTTTGATATTCATTGAAAATATAATGATGGTTAGTGGGGACATGCAAACATGCTTGTTATCTACTACTTAGGCAACTCATTATCTTTACATTTATTAACTTTAAAAATTTTTTCAAAAGCAATTTTGTTGCATTATAATGCAAATGCACCTGGTTCTATTAATTGACAGCATTAAAATGTATTTTGTGATTTCCTTCAATTGAAAATATTTGAAGCAAGTTTGGGGGACTTGAAGGGCACCCGATTCAGAGAATCACCTAGAAATTCAAAAGAACAGCATTTATCTGAAATAGAAAGCTTTTGTAACATTAAACAATACCGTTCAAATGTTTGGAGTCGGTAAGTATTTTTATTAAATTTTTTGGGCAAAAGAAAAAAGAAATCTATACTTTTATTCATCAAGGATAAATTAAGTTGATCAAAAGTTAAAGTACAAGACATTTATAATGTTACAAATCGATTATCTGAATCTTTTGTGTGTGACTATAAATAATTTGCTTTAAAAGTACAAATTAATGACCCATAAAGAATTAATGCACAATATATTTGATTAACATTACAAAGAACGACCAGGAAAATAAATGTGTGCTTGAACTAGGAGCATACTTGTAGTAAATAAATAATATAACGACTGGTGCAGCCGAGTGTTTTTCCTCCTCTGGCTGGAAAGGTGTCATATGGCTTATCATATTTGTCGTGTTTCCGTCGTTGGTTTTATTCCACAAAGCGTACAACTAGTGCGGCACTTGTCCAGCTCCTTTCCCCCTTCAACTTCAGAAGCCAAAATATTTCCACACGTCAGCTTTTAACCTAACAAGGAAAGTGTTTGGATCTCGCGTGCCATCTCATCTCTGTTATGTGCACGCCACAGACGGTCCCGCCACTGCACTTCCGCGCTTCAGAGTTCCGTCTTTCGCGTTCCGTCAATATTACGTTATTATAAATACATATAAAAAAAAAATTTTTGAAATCGATTTTTTGACATTTGTGAATCGATTCAGGATCGCCCACGTCCGCATCGCGATGCATCGAGAATCGATTTTTTTCCCCACCCCTAATATTCATACCCTAATCATATAATAGTGTCACTAACGTTACATTAGATCTGGCTAATGGCACTGTTACAGTAGGTCATCTAAAAACACTTACCTCAGCCGCAGGTGATCCACTTGTCCTGTCTGTGCTATAGATGGGATGGCCGTATCCTTCAGCACATTATGGTCCATGTGGCAAATTCCATTTTTTCAAAATAGTCGTCCTCATTGAAATGTACCGAGCAAACATAATGTCCCTTGATAATCTCTTTAGGTGTGTTTGGATAAATATCCAGAGTAAGTTAGCCATGTCTTCATCCAGTCAGCGTTTTTAGTTGGAATTCTGTGAAACATGGTATTACGTCCCCTGTTTACTGTCGCAGCTATTTACAATAGAGCGAAAACCCATGACTGTAAACTACGCTTTTACTATTTATAAATTGCTGACTCTGTTGCTGACCCAAACACTGAGCGAACTCTCGGCTCCTCACCACGGCGTGTCTCCGGTGATGCGGTTATTACTCCGTCAAAGTAGCAGTGCTTCGCCTTCAGAGAATAGTTCCCAGGTTTTATACGGTTAAAAGATGTCTGTGTCTCATTTGACTTTGTTATTTGTACATTATGTGACTATACAAATCACAACATGTAAATAGGAAAACGTTTGCGTTATTTTGTCACTCATTTGGATCAGTATGAAAGCTGCAACCATTCACATCCAGTCTTTGTGCTAAGCTAGGCTAGCGGTGGGTGCGTCAAACAGACTTATAGCACGCACGGAGATGAAAAAGGTATGTATGGACTTATCTAACTCTGGGGGGTAAGGTGAATAAAGTCCCAAAAAGTCGGAGTGTTCCTTTAAGGCGGGCATACACTGTGCGCGATGTCTGTGCGATTTCAGCAAGGTACCTACTCAGACTGAACGAGTAGATCGCATGCGATGTAAAGCCAAAGCTCACGATTTATGTGCTCACACTGTACGGTCCGATCGTCAAGCTGCGATTTGACTGCTCACACTATACGTGGGAAATCAACACATAGGATCCCTCAGAACTCGGATGTTTGTGGCTGTTTCAGAATAAGGCCACCCTTAAAAATATTATTGTTTGCCGTAACCCGACCGACCCTGTCAATTTAGGGCCGACCCAATTTTTTATTTTTTTTCCCTTTTAGTCCGACCGACTTGCCGGTTGTAACTTGCGTTCAGACCGACCGATTTTTTTTTTTTTACTCTTCAAACGACTAATTCAAATTCCATAAAATGATATTTTAGTTAGTATTGTGAAAGTTGCTTATGTCTACAAAACGTAGGCTACGTTCTTTCTTTTAAATAAAAACCCGTGGCGTCATGGTCATCTGATTATGTTTACACGATTGGTTTACCCGTGTCACACTGTCTATAAGGCTTATACGTTCGCTTCGTTTCATTCAGTGTTCCCGCTTGGTAAACCTGGTATTAAATGGGCTGAATATCAACCATTTCTATATATAATAATAATATTAAACAATTTGTCTGATGCAATTTTGCTATTCCCAGTCCAGAAGAGAGAGAGCGATCTCTCACCCGGAGCCACAGCGCGAACAACATGACAGCCCTGCTTAATGAGTGACAATGAGGACAGAACGTGGTTACCTACACTTTAGATCTGGGATATTATTAGGGCCCAAGCCCTGAAAGGGCGAAGGCCCTATTGTTTTCCTTGGGATTATTATTAGGGCCCAAGCCCTGAAAGGGCGAAGGCCCTATTGTTTTCCTTAGGATTATTCTTTTCTATTATTAGGGCCCAAGCCCTGAAAGGGCGAAGGCCCTATTGTTTTCCTAAGGATTATTTATTATTAGGGCCCAAGCCCTGAAAGGGCGAAGGCCCTATTGTTTTCCTAACGATTATTATTAGGGCCCAAGCCCTGAAAGGGCGAAGGCCCTATTGTTTTCCTAACGATTATTATTAGGGCCCAAGCCCTGAAAGGGCGAAGGCCCTATTGTTTTCCTAACGATTATTATTATTATTATTATTTATACGACTATTCGGGCACTTTTGGGGCCCTTAACATGCTCAAAAACTCTTGAAACTTTGCACACGGGTCAGAACCCGCGGCCATCAGGGCCGGGCTGAAGATGGTACCCGGGCGTGGCAGGGGGGCTAGACAGCGCCCCCTGGAACGGGGTCCGAACACTTGGTCCATAAATCAAACACGCTTGCATGTAATAATATGAAACTCGGTACACATGTTGATCTCATCGTTTCATCTATATCTCGTGCTTTTACTTTTTACCCCAGCCCAACAGGAAGTCGGCTATTTAGGGTTGTTCGTAAAACACTCGCAATGGAATTTTTAATACTCCTCCTAGAGCTTTGATCCAAATTCGACGAAACTCGGTCAGCGTGAAGTCAAGACATTGAGGATGAAAGTTTGCGAGGGGATTTTTGATATCTCGAACGGTTTGGCCGTGGCGAGGAAACAAAATAATGGCGAGAAACGTGAAACAGGAAGTGTATCATAACTTCAGCACACATCAACCGATCTTGATGAAACTTCAGCAGTGTGTTCGCTGTAAGAGGACGATCACATGGATGTGACTATTGTGAGTCAAAGTTATAGCGCCACCAACTGGCAGCAGGAAGTGTGTCACTTTCAAAATGCTTTGATATCACCCTTTCATTTTTACCCGATTTGCTTCAAACTTCATATGTATAATGTAAACATACGGCAGATGTAGACCTGTGAATGGATTCTTGATATCTTTGAAACTGTTGCCGTGGCGACGCATCAAACTTTACCCTTCTTTTAGGATGCTTTTAGGATACTTTTGAGACCCTTAGCATGCTTCAAAATGCATGAAACTCGACAGACACATCACATTTATTAGCCAGTAGACACGTGCAAAGTTTCAGAAACGGGCGTGGTGAGGGCTCAGTAGCGCCACCTTTTGACAAAAGTGGGGTTGTTAGTTTTATCTACAGTTACAAAAATCGGTATGTATATTGTACTCCTCGAGCCGGACAACTTTCTAATTGACACTCATTAGCTAGGACCCACAGAAAGTCAGATATGTTTGTTTGAATGTAGAGAAAATCTCAGAATTTTGCCAGTCTCTCAGTGTCCCTCTGTGTGAGTGAGAGGAGGGGCGCCTGTCAGGTTAATTTTAACCCTTTATTTGCTGTGTGCGACTTCTCTGGCATTTTCGGGGGCCTTAACATCCTCGAAAACTCTTGAAACTTTGCACACGGGTCAGAACCCATGGCAATCAGGGCCGGGCTGAAGCTGGTAACCGGGCGTGGCAGGGCGGCTCGACAGCGCCCCCTGGACTGGGATTCGAACATTTGTCCATAAATCAAACACACTTGCATGAATTAATATGAAACTCGGTACAATTATAGATCACATCAGGCCAAACAACTTTCGTGCTCTAAGTTTTATGACAGTTCAAATGGAAGTTATTTATGAATTATGAATTATGGGTTGTTTGAATAATTGTCCTAGGAGAAATACATCAAATTACAACGCATGTGTTTACCAATCACAACCAAACTCGGTGTGCATGAAGTCAAGACATTGAGGATGCTCAATTCCGGACGGATTTTTGATATCTCGAACGGTCTGGCCGTGGCGAGGAAACGAAATTATGGCGAGAATCGTGAAACAGGAAGTGTGTCAGAACTTCAGCATACATTAACTGATCTTGATGAAACTTCAGCAGTTTGTTTGCTGTAAGAGGACGATCACATGGATGTGAATATTGTGAGTCAAAGTTATAGCGCCACCAACTGGCAGCAGGAAGTGTGTCACTTTCAAAATGCTTTGAAATCACCCTCTTATTTTTACCCGATTTGCTTCAAACTTAATCTGTATAATGTAAATACATAGCAGATGAAGACCTGTGAATGGATTCTTGATATCTTTGATACTGTTGCCGTGGCAACGCATCAAACTTTAAAATTCTTTTTTTTGATGATTTTGAGACTCTTAGCGGCTTTTGGGGCCCTTAACGGGTTTGAAAACTCTTGAAACTTTGCACACAGGTCAGATCCCACAGCCATCAGAGCCGGGCTGAAGATGGTACCTGGGTGTGGCAGGGGGGCTAGACAGCGCCCCCTGGAACGGGGTCCGAACACTTGGTCCATAAATCAAACACGCTTGAATGTAATAATATGAAACTCGGTACACATGTTGATCTCATCGTTTCATCTATACCTCACACTCTTACTTTTTACCCCAGCCCAACAGGAAGTCGGCTATTGAGGTTTGTTTGTAAAACGCTCGCAATGGAATGTGCAATACTCCTCCTAGAGAATTCAAACACACGGCAGGAAACTCGGTCAGCATGAAGTCAAGGCATTGAGGATGAAAGTTTGCGAGGGGATTTTTGATATCTCGAACGGTTTGGCCGTGGCGAGGAAACGAAATTATGGCGAGAAACGTGAAACAGGAAGTGTGTTATAACTTCAGCATACATTAACTGATCTTGATGCAACTTCAGCAGTGTGTTCGCTGTAAGAGGACGATCACATGGATGTGACTATTGTGAGTCAAAGTTATAGCGCCACCAACTGGCAGCAGGAAGTGTGTCACTTTCAAAATGCTTTGAAATCACCCTTTTATTTTTACCCGATTTGCTTCAAACTTAATCTGTATAATGTAAATATACGGCAGATGTAGACCTGTGAATGGATTCTTGATATCTTTTAAACTGTTGCCGTGGCAACGCATCAAACTTTACCATTCTTTTAGGATGCTTTTGAGACCCTTAGCATGCTTCAAATCGCATGAAACTCGACAGACACATCACATTTATTAGCCAGTAGACATGTGCAAAGTTTCAGAAACGGGCGTGGTGAGGGCTCAGTAGCACCACCTTTTGACAAAAGTGGGGTTGTTAGTTTTAACTAGAGTTACAAAAATCGGTATGTATATTGTACTCCTCGAGCCGGACAACTTTCTAATTGACACTCATTAGCTAGGACCCACAGAAAGTCAGATATCTTTGTTTGAATGTAGAGAAAATCTTAGAATTTTGCCAGTCTCTCAGTGTCTCTCTGTGTGAGTGAGAGGAGGGGCACCTGTCAGGTTAATTTTAACCCTTTATTTGCTGTGTGCGACTTCTCTGGCATTTTCGGGGGCCTTAACATCCTCTAAAACTCTTGAAACTTTGCACACGGGTCAGAACCCATGGCCATCAGGGCCGGGCTGAAGCTGGTCATCGGGCGTGGCAGGGCGGCTCGACAGCGCCCCCTGGACTGGGATTCGAACATTTGTCCATAAATCAAACACACTTGCGTGAATTAATATGAAACTCGGTACAATTATAGATCACATCAGGCCAAACAACTTTCGTGCTCTAAGTTTTACGACAATTAAAATGGAAGTTGAGAATTATGGGTTGTTTGAATAGTTGTCCTAGGAGAAATACATCAAATTACAACGCATGTGTTTACCAATCACAACCAAACTCGGTGTGCAAGAAGTCAAGACATTGAGGATAAAAGTTTGTGAGGGGATTTTTGATATCTCAAACGGTTTGGCCGTGGCAAGGAAACGAAATTATGGCGAGAAACGTGAAACAGGAAGTGTGTTATAACTTCAGCATACATTAACATATCTTGATGAAACTTCATCAGTGTGTTCGCTGTAAGAGGACGATCACATGGATGTGACTATTTCGAGTCAAAGTTATAGCGCCACCAACTGGCAGCAGGAAGTGTGTCACTTTCAAAATGCTTTGAAATCAACCTCTTATTTTTACCCGATTTGCTTCAAACTTCATCTGTATAATGTAAATACATGGCAGATGAAGACCTGTGAATGGATTCTTGATATCTTTGATACTGTTGCCGTGGCAACGCATCAAACTTTAAAATTCTTTTTTTTTTGATGATTTTGAGACTCTTAATGGCTTTTGAGGCCCTTAACGGGTTTGAAAACTCTTGAAACTTTGCACACAGGTCATATCCCACAGCCATCAGGCCCGGGCTGAAGATGGTACCTAGGCGTGGCAGGGGGGCTAGACAGCGCCCCCTGGAACGGGGTCCGAAAACTTGGTCCATAAATCAAACACGCTTGCATGTAATAATATGAATGAAAAACTTCATCTGTATAATGTAAACAGATGAAAAACTTCATCTGTATAATGATGAAAAACAGATGAAAAACTTCATCTGTATAATGTAAACATACGGTAGATGTAGACCTGTGAATGGATTCTTGATATCTTTTAAACTGTTGCCGTGGCAAAGCTTCAAACTTTGAAATTATTTTAGGATGCTTTTGAGACTCTTAGCATGCTTGAAATTGCATGAAACTCAACAGACACATCACATTTATTAGCCAGTAGACATGTGCAAAGTTTCAGAAACGGGCATGGTGCAGGGACTAAATAGCGCCACCTTTTGACAAAATTGGGGTTGTTATTTTTATCTACAGTTACAAAAATCGTTATATACATTGTACTCCTCAAGCCAGACAACTTTCTAATTCATAGTCATTAGCTCAGACCAAGAGGAAGTCAGATATTTTGGTTTGAATATGGTGAGACTCTCTCTGAGCCTACGTCCGTGTATGGCAGGCCCTTTTAACATTTAAAAGCTAAGTTTGCCTATCCGGAAATTAACATTGTAGATATCAACAATGTCTTTCTGTCTAGTCGTAATTACATTTTGGATAGTTTGTATTATCATTTAAGATATCTGTAACATAATTGTGACTAGTCAAAATGACAGACTATGGCAAGCCGTTTTAATATTTAATCATGAAAGGGCCAAAGCCTTCGGCACCGCCACCCCGGTGCCTTTAGGTAACTAAAGGAGCCGGGGTTGCGGTGCCACCGGCTTGGGCCCGCCATCGCTGCTCGCAGCTATATTTATTATTATTATTTATACGACTATTCGGGCACTTTTGGGGCCCTTAACATGCTCAAAAACTCTTGAAACTTTGCACACGGGTCAGAACCCGCGGCCATCAGGGCCGGGCTGAAGATGGTACCCGGGCGTGGCAGGGGGGCTAGACAGCGCCCCCTGGAACGGGGTCCGAACACTTGGTCCATAAATCAAACACGCTTGCATGTAATAATATGAAACTCGGTACACATGTTGATCTCATCGTTTCATCCATACCTCGTGCTTTTACTTTTTACCCCAGCCCAACAGGAAGTCGGCTATTTAGGGTTGTTCGTAAAACACTCGCAATGGAATTTTTAATACTCCTCCTAGAGCTTTGATCCAAATTCGACGAAACTCGGTCAGCGTGAAGTCAAGACATTGAGGATGAAAGTTTGCGAGGGGATTTTTGATATCTCGAACGGTTTGGCCGTGGCGAGGAAACAAAATCATGGCGAGAAACGTGAAACAGGAAGTGTATCATAACTTCAGCACACATCAACCGATCTTGATGAAACTTCAGCAGTGTGTTCGCTGTAAGAGGACGATCACATGGATGTGACTATTGTGAGTCAAAGTTATAGCGCCACCAACTGGCAGCAGGAAGTGTGTCACTTTCAAAATGCTTTGATATCACCCTTTTATTTTTACCCGATTTGCTTCAAACTTCATATGTATAATGTAAACATACGGCAGATGTAGACCTGTGAATGGATTCTTGATATCTTTGAAACTGTTGCCGTGGCGACCCATCAAACTTTACCCTTCTTTTAGGATGCTTTTAGGATGCTTTTGAGACCCTTAGCATGCTTCAAAATGCATGAAACTCGACAGACACATCACATTTATTAGCCAGTAGACATGTGCAAAGTTTCAGAAACGGGCGTGGTGAGGGCTCAGTAGCGCCACCTTTTGACAAAAGTGGGGTTGTTAGTTTTAACTAGAGTTACAAAAATTGGTATGTATATTGTACTCCTCGAGCCGGACAACTTTCTAATTTACACTTATTAGCTAGGACCACAGAAACTCATATATTTTGTTTGAATATGGTCACTCTGAGCCTACATGTCTCTGTGTCTTTGGCTGTCTTTGGCTGTCTTTGGCTGTCTGTGTGTGTGTGTGTGCCTGTGTGGGGGGAGGGGGCTTAACCATTTCACTGCTGTGTGTATGACCTGCATAAAGAAAATACATTTCTCAAGCCTGGTATTTTTTAAATAAGTTTTTTTTTTGTTTTTTATAAGTAAAGACATATAACTAGTTTAATTGTAGTGCATTGACAATAGTTTTATATAATTAGTTTATTAATCAGATTAATTTGGTCAATAAACTTGGTCTGAAAATTTGGTCCATAAATCAAACACACTTGCATGTAATAATATGAAACTTGGTACACATATAGATCTCATCGTTTCATATATAGCCTACTTCACACTCTTACTTTTTACCCCAGCCCAACAGGAAGACGGCTATTTAGGGTTGTGTTTAAAACACATGCAATGGAATTTAAAGTATTGCTCCTAGAGCACTGAACCAAATTCGACAAAACTCGATCAGCGTGAAGTCAAGACATTAAGGATGAAAGGTGCCAAGGGATTTTTTATATCTCGAACGGTTTGGCCGTGGCGAGGAAACAAAATTTATGGCGAAAAACATGAAACAGGATGTGTGTTATAACTTCAGCATACATTAACTGATCTTGATGAAACTTCAGCAGTGTCTTTGCTGCAAGAGACGATCACATGGATGTGACTATTGTGAGTCAAAATTATAGCGCCACCAACTGGCAGCAGAAGTGTGTCACTTTCAAAATGCTTTGAAACCACTCTCTTATTTTTAACCGATTTGCTTCAAACTTCATCTGTATAATGTAAAATACACGGCAGATGTAGACCTGTGAATGAATTTTTGATATCTTTGATACTGTTGCCGTGGCAACGAATCAAACTTTAACATTCTTTTTTGATGCTTTTGGGACTCTTAGCATGCTTGAAATTGCTTGAAACTCAACAGATACATCACATTTATTAGCCAGTAGACATGTGCAACTATGGCAAAAGATTAAAGTAATGTCAAAAAAGTAAACACTAAAAGCCTCATATCTTCTAAAAATGTAATTATACATCATTTGTTTCTAAATTAAATTATACAAATATTATAACTTCCCCAATTTTTCCTTTTTTTCATTTAAGAATTATGTTTACGTTCAAAAACAGCCAGAATTGTTGTAAAATTCATAAAAAAATAATAATCTGAGTCATACGTAGTGCTATACTGCCCTCTTGTGTTCAATATCAGGTAGGCCTATTGTGTATATTCCCACCGGTTAATCAACGTGTGACTCCGCTGGGACTTGGGAGCTTTTAAATCGCTTACTTAAAACCGAAAGTCGAAATACGGATGTCCGCACAAGACATTAATGGTGTGGAGTAGAGCGAGCATTTTAAATAAATTCCTATTAAGTAGGATTGAACTAAACAGAAAGAATGTTCACTCTGTTCTGCTGGTTCCTCGCTGGTGATTCATATGATTACTTTGTCATAATTATGACAAAAAATGCTATTATAAACCATATAAATAATAGATAATACACATTGCTCTTATTTTTGAAAAAATACATTCATGAAAAACAGAGATAACAAAAATCATAAAAAAATATAGCCATGGCTGCTATAAATGTTTGAAATGCATAGGACAGATGTTTAATGACGCAGCAACATATA
>NW_024121575.1:0-15484 GCF_016745375.1 Pimephales promelas | reverse complement strand
CCCACATTCAAACAAAACACATCTGACTTTCTGTGGGTCCTAGCTAATAAGTGTAAATTAGAAAGTTGTCCGGCTCGAGGAGTACAATATACATACCAATTTTTTGTAACTCTAGTTAAAACTAACAACCCCACTTTTGTCAAAAGGTGGCGCTACTGAGCCCTCACCACGCCCGTTTCTGAAACTTTGCACATGTGCTTACTGGCTAATAAATGTGATGTGTCTGTCGAGTTTCATGCATTTGAAGCATGCTAAGGGTCTCAAAAGCATCCTAAAAGCATCCTAAAAGAAGGGTAAAGTTTGATGCGTCGCCACGGCAACAGTTTCAAAGATATCAAGAATCCATTCACAGGTCTACATCTGCCGTATGTTTACATTATACATATGAAGTTTGAAGCAAATCGGGTAAAAATAAAAGGGTGATATCAAAGCATTTTGAAAGTGACACACTTCCTGCTGCCAGTTGGTGGCGCTATAACTTTGACTCACAATAGTCACATCCATGTGATCGTCTCTTACAGCGAACACACTGCTGAAGTTTCATCAAGATCAGTTAATGTATGCTGAATTATAACACACTTCCTGTTTCACGTTTCTCGCCATGATTTCGTTTCCTCGCCACGGACAAACCGTTCGAGATATAAAAAAACCCCTCGCAAACTTTCATCCTCAATGTCTTGACTTCACGCTGACCGAGTTTCGTCGAATTTGGATCAAAGCTCTAGGAGGAGTATATGACATTCCATTGCGACCGTTTTTACAAACAAACCTCAATAGCCGACTTCCTGTTGGGCTGGGGAAAAAGTAAGAGTGTGAGGTATAGATGAAACGATGAGATCAACATGTGTACCGAGTTTCATATTATTACATACAAGCGTGTTTGAGTTATGGACCAAGTGTTCGCGACCCCGTTCCGGGGGGCTGACGAGCCGCCCTGCCACGCCCGGGTACCAGTCTTCAGCCCACTCTGATGGCCGCGGGTTCTGACCCGTTGCAAAGTTTCAAGAGTTTTCGAGCACGTTAAGGGCCCCCAAAGTGCCCAAAGGTAGTAAAAATAATATTATTATAATAATAAATATAGCTGCGAGCAGCGATTGCGGCCCAAGCCGGTGTGGCACCGCAACCCCGATGCCTTTAGTTACCCAAAGGCACCGGGATGGTGGTACCGCCGTTTTGCGCCCTTTATCGCTGCTCACAGCTATATTTAATATTTAATATAAAGCCGGTGGCACTGCCACCTTGGTGCCTTTAGGGTTATTCTGTACGACGTGTGTAAAACATAACCCCGCTTTGACTATCAAAAAGAAGTGTATTGTAGAGTTTGCATCAATGCAGGACTCGATGCGCTGTGCGCTGTAACTCCATGTGGCTTTAAGCGCATCATTCTCCACTCGGGATGCGCATAAGCGGTTGTGCCACACTGTACTGAGCCTTTCATATCATAATGCAGTGACGCAATGACAGATTATTAATTGCCTTTCTTGTTCTGTTCCATCTATTATATGTTGATAATAGATAGGACAGAGCACTAAAAACCTCAAACAAAGCACTAAAAACTTAAGCTGTTTGCTGTGTAGTCTGAGAATGAGCTGTTTGATTTGCACCCTCTTCCTCTTCACTGTCCTCCATAAAAACCAGCTATCCAGGTCCATGTTGTTCTAGAAAGTTTGTATGTTGCTGCCTCAATTAACATCTCTGCTATACATTTAAAACATGGCTATATCTAAAATAATTTATCTTTTTGATTTTTGTTATCTTGTTTTCATGAATATTTACAACAATACAAAGAGCAATGTGTATTTTCCATTAATATAGTTTGTAATGGCTTTTGTTGTCATAGATTTATATATATATTTTTGGATAGTTATTTATCTTTATAATGAAGTTGTCTGTATTAAGTAGATTGTGTTTAACACACACAAGAGTGATTTTATTAGTTCAACACATAGTTATAGAAATTCTACTTCATCTAAAAAAAACCCTGCACTTTATACACACACACACACACACACACACGCACACACACACACACACACACACGCACACGCACACACACACACACACACACACACACACACACACACACACACACACACACACAAATACATGTAAATAAAATACAAAAAAAAAACATCAAATGTGTTTTTAGTCAGAGTATTATTTTATACAGAAACAAATATTTGTAATTCAGATAAGAATGAAGTTAGTGTTTTAAAATCTTAAGGAAAACAAATATATTGAAATATAGCACATGCATTTTTAATTAATTCAACTTCAATTACAAATACAATCTTACTTTTTTTAAAGCAAACAACTAATATTTTAAAGATGGGGGTTATATGCCTATTTTGTCATTTAAAAATATTGTTATGCAAAATTGTTATGCAAAAAAGACAAGGACTAGAGACAAGGACTTGTAGGAAAAATCGCAGCCAGCCACCACACACACACATAAACACAGACAACAGCCCTCCCCTCCCCACACAGACACACACCCACACACACACACACACACACACAGAGAGAGAGAGAGAGAGAGAGAGAGAGAGAGAGGAGAGAGAGAGAGAGAGAGAGAGAGAATCGCAGGGGAATTAAATCCATTCAAACTACAATATCTGACTTTCTGTTGCTCAGAGCGAATGACTTTAAATTGGAAAGTTGATCGGCTTGACGAGAACAATATACGTGGCAAGTTTTGTAAGTGTAGGTAAAATGAGCAAAGTTATAACACACTTTATGTGTCCTTTTTTAGTCATAAAATTCATTTCCTCGCCACGGCCAGACCGTTCGAGATATCAAAAATCCGTCCGGAATTGAGCATCCTCAATGTCTTGACTTCATGCACACCGAGTTTGGTTGTGATTGGTAAACACATGCGTTGTAATTTGATGTATTTCTCCTAGGACAATTATTCAAACAACCCATAATTCATAATTCATAAATAACTTCCATTTGAACTGTCATAAAACTTAGAGCACGAAAGTTGTTTGGCCTGATGTGATCTATAATTGTACCGAGTTTCATATTAATTCATGCAAGTGTGTTTGATTTATGGACAAATGTTCGAATCCCAGTCCAGGGGGCGCTGTCGAGCCGCCCTGCCACGCCCGGTTACCAGCTTCAGCCCGGCCCTGATTGCCATGGGTTCTGACCCGTGTGCAAAGTTTCAAGAGTTTTCGAGGATGTTAAGGCCCCCGAAAATGCCAGAGAAGTCGCACACAGCAAATAAAGGGTTAAAATTAACCTGACAGGCGCCCCTCCTCTCACTCACACAGAGGGACACTGAGAGACTGGCAAAATTCTGAGATTTTCTCTACATTCAAACAAACATATCTGACTTTCTGTGGGTCCTAGCTAATGAGTGTCAATTAGAAAGTTGTCCGGCTCGAGGAGTACAATATACATACCGATTTTTGTAACTGTAGATAAAACTAACAACCCCACTTTTGTCAAAAGGTGGCGCTACTGAGCCCTCACCACGCCCGTTTCTGAAACTTTGCACGTGTCTACTGGCTAATAAATGTGATGTGTCTGTCGAGTTTCATGCATTTTGAAGCATGCTAAGGGTCTCAAAAGTATCCTAAAAGCATCCTAAAAGAAGGGTAAAGTTTGATGCGTCGCCACGGCAACAGTTTCAAAGATATCAAGAATCCATTCACAGGTCTACATCTGCCGTATGTTTACATTATACATATGAAGTTTGAAGCAAATCGGGTAAAAATAAAGGGTGATATCAAAGCATTTTGAAAGTGACACACTTCCTGCTGCCAGTTGGTGGCGCTATAACTTTGACTCACAATAGTCACATCCATGTGATCGTCCTCTTACAGCGAACACACTGCTGAAGTTTCATCAAGATCGGTTGATGTGTGCTGGAGTTATGATACACTTCCTGTTTCACGTTTCTCGCCATTATTTTGTTTCCTCGCCACGGCCAAACCGTTCGAGATATCAAAAATCCCCTCGCAAACTTTCATCCTCAATGTCTTGACTTCACGCTGACCGAGTTTCGTCGAATTTGGATCAAAGCTCTAGGAGGAGTATTAAAAATTCCATTGCGAGTGTTTTACGAACAACCCTAAATAGCCGACTTCCTGTTGGGCTGGGGTAAAAAGTAAAAGCACGAGATATAGATGAAACGATGAGATCAACATGTGTACCGAGTTTCATATTATTACATGCAAGCGTGTTTGATTTATGGACCAAGTGTTCGGACCCCGTTCCAGGGGGCGCTGTCTAGCCCCCCTGCCACGCCCGGGTACCATCTTCAGCCCGGCCCTGATGGCCGCGGGTTCTGACCCGTGTGCAAAGTTTCAAGAGTTTTTGAGCATGTTAAGGGCCCCAAAAGTGCCCGAATAGTCGTATAAATAATAATAATAAATATAGCTGCGAGCAGCGATGGCGGGCCCAAGCCGGTGGCACCGCAACCCCGGCTCCTTTAGTTACCTAAACGCACCGGGGTGGCGGTGCCGAAGGCTTTGGCCCTTTCATGATTAAATGTTAAAACGGCTTGCCATAGTCTGTCATTTTGACTAGTCACAATTATGTTACAGATATCTTAAATGATAATACAAACTATCCAAAATGTAATTACGACTAGACAGAAAGACATTGTTGATATCTACAATGTTAATTTCCGGATAGGCAAACTTAGCTTTTAAATGTTAAAAGGGCTTGCCATACACGGATGTAGGCTCAGAGAGAGTCTCACCATATTCAAACCAAAATATCTGACTTCCTCTTGGTCTGAGCTAATGACTATGAATTAGAAAGTTGTCTGGCTTGAGGAGTACAATGTATATAACGATTTTTGTAACTGTAGATAAAAATAACAACCCCACTTTTGTCAAAAGGTGGCGCTATTTAGTCCCTGCACCATGCCCGTTTCTGAAACTTTGCACATGTCTACTGGCTAATAAATGTGATGTGTCTGTTGAGTTTCATGCAATTTCAAGCATGCTAAGAGTCTCAAAAGCATCCTAAAATAATTTCAAAGTTTGAAGCTTTGCCACGGCAACAGTTTAAAAGATATCAAGAATCCATTCACAGGTCTACATCTACCGTATGTTTACATTATACAGATGAAGTTTTCATCTGTTTTTCATCATTATACAGATGAAGTTTTTCATCTGTTTACATTATACAGATGAAGTTTTTCATTCATATTATTACATGCAAGCATGTTTGATTTATGGACCAAGTTTTCGGACCCCGTTCCAGGGGGCGCTGTCTAGCCCCCCTGCCACGCCTAGATACCATCTTCAGCCCGGGCCTGATGGCTGTGGGATATGACCTGTGTGCAAAGTTTCAAGAGTTTTCAAACCCGTTAAGGGCCTCAAAAGCCATTAAGAGTCTCAAAATCATCAAAAAAAAAGAATTTTAAAGTTTGATGCATTGCCACGGCAACAGTATCAAAGATATCAAGAATCCATTCACAGGTCTTCATCTGCCATGTATTTACATTATACAGATGAAGTTTGAAGCAAATCGGGTAAAAATAAGAGGTTGATTTCAAAGCATTTTGAAAGTGACACACTTCCTGCTGCCAGTTGGTGGCGCTATAACTTTGACTCGAAATAGTCACATCCATGTGATCGTCCTCTTACAGTGAACACACTGATGAAGTTTCATCAAGATATGTTAATGTATGCTGAAGTTATAACACACTTCCTGTTTCACGTTTCTCACCGTAATTTTGTTTCCTCACCACGGCCAAACCGTTTGAGATATCAAAAATCCCCTCACAAACTTTCATCCTCAATGTCTTGACTTCTTGCACACCGAGTTTGGTTGTGATTGGTAAACACATGCGTTGTAATTTGATGTATTTCTCCTAGGACAACTATTCAAACAACCCATAATTCTCAACTTCCATTTTAATTGTCGTAAAACTTAAAACACGAAAGTTGTTTGGCCTGATGTGATCTATAATTGTACCGAGTTTCATATTAATTCACGCAAGTGTGTTTGATTTATGGACAAATGTTCGAATCCCAGTCCAGGGGGCGCTGTCGAGCCGCCCTGCCACGCCGATGACCAGCTTCAGCCCGGCCCTGATGGCCATGGGTTCTGACCCGTGTGCAAAGTTTCAAGAGTTTTAGAGGATGTTAAGGCCCCGAAAATGCCAGAGAAGTCGCACACAGCAAATAAAGGGTTAAAATTAACCTGACAGGCGCCCCTCCTCTCACTCACACAGAGAGACACTGAGAGACTGGCAAAATTCTAAGATTTTCTCTACATTCAAACAAAGATATCTGACTTTCTTGGGTCCTAGCTAATGAGTGTCAATTAGAAAGTTGTCCGGCTCGAGGAGTACAATATACATACCGATTTTTGTAACTCTAGTTAAAACTAACAACCCCACTTTTGTCAAAAGGTGGCGCTACTGAGCCCTCACCACGCCCGTTTCTGAAACTTTGCACATGTCTACTGGCTAATAAATGTGATGTGTCTGTCGAGTTTCATGCGATTTGAAGCATGCTAAGGGTCTCAAAAGCATCCTAAAAGAATGGTAAAGTTTGATGCGTTGCCACGGCAACAGTTTAAAAGATATCAAGAATCCATTCACAGGTCTACATCTGCCGTATATTTACATTATACAGATTAAGTTTGAAGCAAATCGGGTAAAAATAAAAGGGTGATTTCAAAGCATTTTGAAAGTGACAAACTTCCTGCTGCCAGTTGGTGGCGCTATAACTTTGACTCACAATAGTCACATCCATGTGATCGTCCTCTTACAGCGAACACACTGCTGAAGTTTCATCAAGATCAGTTAATGTATGCTGAAGTTATAACACACTTCCTGTTTCACGTTTCTCGCCATAATTTCGTTTCCTCGCCACGGCCAAACCGTTCGAGATATCAAAAATCCCCTCGCAAACTTTCATCCTCAATGCCTTGACTTCATGCTGACCGAGTTTCGTGCCGTGTGTTTGAATTCTCTAGGAGGAGTATTGCACATTCCATTGCGAGCGTTTTACAAACAAACCTCAATAGCCGACTTCCTGTTGGGCTGGGGTAAAAAGTAAGAGTGTGAGGTATAGATGAAACGATGAGATCAACATGTGTACCGAGTTTCATATTATTACATTCAAGCGTGTTTGATTTATGGACCAAGTGTTCGGACCCCGTTCCAGGGGGCGCTGTCTAGCCCCCCTGCCACACCCAGGTACCATCTACAGCCCGGCTCTGATGGCTGTGGGATCTGACCTGTGTGCAAAGTTTCAAGAGTTTTCAAACCCGTTAAGGGCCCCAAAAGCTGCTAAGAGTCTCAAAATCATCAAAAAAAAGAATTTTAAAGTTTGATGCGTTGCCACGGCAACAGTATCAAAGATATCAAGAATCCATTCACAGGTCTTCATCTGCTATGTATTTACATTATACAGATTAAGTTTGAAGCAAATCGGGTAAAAATAAGAGGGTGATTTCAAAGCATTTTGAAAGTGACACACTTCCTGCTGCCAGTTGGTGGCGCTATAACTTTGACTCACAATATTCACATCCATGTGATTGTCCTCTTACAGCAAACAAACTGCTGAAGTTTCATCAAGATCAGTTAATGTATACTGAAGTTCTGAAACACTTCCTGTTTCACGATTCTCGCCATAATTTCGTTTCCTCGCCACGGCCAAACCGTTCGAGATATCAAAAATCCCCTCGCAAACTTTCATCCTCAATGCCTTGACTTCATGCTGACCGAGTTTTGTGCCGTGTGTTTGAATTCTCTAGGAGGAGTACTTCAAATTCCATTGCGAGTGTTTTATGAACAACCCTAAATAACCGACTTCCTGTTGGGCTGGGGTAAAAAGTAATAGTTTGAGGTATATATGAACGATGAGATCAACATGTGCACCGAGTTTCATATTATTACATGCAAGCGTGTTTGATTTATGGACCAAGTTTTCGGACCCCGTTCCAGGGGGCGCTGTCTAGCCCCCCTGCCACGCCCGGGTACCATTTTCAGCCCAGCCCTGATGGCCGCGGATTCTGACCCGTGTGCAAAGTTTCAAGAGTTTTTGAGCATGTTAAGGGCCCCAAAAGTGCCCAAATAGTCGTATAAATAATAATAATAATAATAATCGTTAGGAAAACAATAGGGCCTTCGCCCTTTCAGGGCTTGGGCCCTAATAATAGTAAAGAAAAATAATCCCAAGGAAAACAATAGGGCCTTCGCCCTTTCAGGGCTTGGGCCCTAATTAAACGAATCAATGGGCCTAATTATATAAACAAAAATCATCTTCATCAACATCAATGTGTTAAATTAAATACATTTTGGTAAATTAACTATTAGGCCACCAGACGCCTATATCTAACTGAACTTTTGTGCAGAGAGCACGTGGATGACAATTTAAATTGTCTCAAATTAAAAAAAAAAAAAAGAAAAAAAAAATACTTTCCTTTTCTACAGTTCTTTTGAGTTCACCTTCAAGAACACGAGTTTGGACAATGTCTGAGGCTTCAGACACATGCGGTGGTGTCTTGAAAGCAGGCCAGCAGCGGAGAAAACCCTCTCTGCGCTCGCGGACTCGCTTGGGGATGCTGAATACAATGCAAGCAACTTTAGTCAGACGGGGAAAAGACGTGGAGTTTTCTTGTGAGCGGAGCGGGAAATAGGGCGACGCTCCGTCCTTTTAAAAATGCCGCTCTGCGCTCTGTCCAAGATCTGCTCCCGCTCACATGTTCTGCTGCGAATGTAAGTTATGCCAAGTTCAGACTGCACGGTTTTCAAGTAGTTTCCTGCGAAGTCCTCATTTGCGATTTCAACGAAATCTATCCAGAGTGGACCAAGCTCGCCAAGATAGCCTGTGTAATCCCTGTCTCGAGTGTTCCTGCAGAGAGAGGGTTCTCACTGCAGAATCGGATCAAGTCGAAGCAGCGAAGTCGCCTTGTAGAGAACAAGGTTACGCGCGGCTTATGCGCATTGCAAGTTGTGGAGAGACACTGCGAAGTTTTAATTTTAAGTCGGCAGCTGCACATTTCAGCACTGCAAAACAGCGTAAAAAGTAGCCTAAAATTACGCGAGAAAGTGTTATAGGGCTAGTCATTTGTTTGTTACAATTAATTTGACAAGGAGTTATTTCACGGTGGCCAATTTAAATGTTAGGCCTACCAGCTAAATGAGACGCTACTGAGAGTGTATATAACTAGTTCGCTTGAGTAAAAACTACTATTCAGATATTGTATGTGGGGAAGGGGGATTGGTTTGTTAAACTAATGTGAAACCAAAAACAATTGGCGTTGATTGACGCCAATCGGACGTTCATCTTTTCATGGTTTCCGTCTATTTGAAAGTTATGCTAATAAACATGTTGCATTCTACACAGCCTGATTATGTCATTTTTTAAGTAACATAGCCTGCCTCCAGTTTTCCTCAACTTGACTAATTAAGAGGCGATATTTGACCGGCATATCATCAAAATGTCCGTTAAACTAAACCTCTGCCGGTCACTTTGACCGGCACCATTTTTTTCTAGTGGAAACTCTGAGCCCTACGTATGATTTTTTTTTTGTTTAACCAAATAGCAATAAACAGCCTACTTTAAACTTTTTCATCCTACTTTAATTGAAAAAAGAAAAAGAAGAAAATGAACTAAAATTTTGTTTTAATATTTATATAATTTAATATAATAATAAATGTTGTATAATTACATTTTTTAAAGATATTAGACATTTCCTGATTCTTTATTTGACATAATCTCTCGCGATAGCAAAACCGTTTGAGATATTCAATATCCGTTCACAATTTAGCATCTTTAATGTATTTTCATCAAGTTGAAAAAGTTTGGCATGAATAACATAAACTACTTAAGAGGAGTGAGTAAAAATTTAAAGGCTGGTTTTGCAAAACATCCACATTCAGATCAAAATTGCCGACATCCTGTTGGGCTGGCTTAAAGTTGTGTGGCCTGATGAGATCTATATGTGTACAGAGTTTCACATTATTACATGTGTTTGATTTATGGACCAAGTTAATTTAATTAATAAACTAATTATATAAAACTATTGTCAATGCACTACAATTAAACTGGTTATATGCCATTATTAAAAAAATATTTTTTAAACTTATTTAAAAAATACAAGGCTTAAAGGGTTAGTTCACCCAAAAATGAAAATTCTGTCAATATTTACTCACCCTCATGTTGTTCCAACCCCGTAAGACCTTCGTTCATCTTCGGAACACAAATTAAGATATTTAAGATATTAAGATCGCTCCTGCATAAAGTCCGTTGGCTTCTTGAGGGACTGGCTCTTGCTGTCCTCGAAAAGTCATTAAAGACATCGTTAAAATAGTCCAAGTGACTACAGTGGCTCAATCTTAAGTTTATCAAACGACGAGAACACTTTTGTGTGCAAAAAAACAACAAAAATAACGACTTTATTTCAACTATTCGTTTATTTCTCTGTCTGCGCGAGTCAGGTTACTAGTTTAATAGCGTAAGTTTCTGTTATTGTACGTCACACGCATCACACACACATGACCAGCGTCGGCCAATAGTGAGCCTATGTGTGACGTAGCTCTACGCAATCACACTACGTTAACTGACTACTGGCGCATGGAGAAGGAAGTGAATAGTTGAAATAAAGTCGTTATTTTTGTTGTTGTTTTTGCGCACAAAAGTGTTCTCGTCGTTTGATAAACCTTAGATTGAGCCCCTGTAGTCACTTGGACTATTTTAACGATGTCTTTAATGACTTTTTCGGGGACAGCAAGAGCCAGTCCCTCAAGAAGCCTATGGACTGTATGCAGGAGCGATCTTAATATCTTAAATATCTTAATTTGTGTTGCGAAGATGAACGAAGGTCTTACGGGGTTGGAACAACATGAGGGTGAGTAAATACTGACAGAATTTTCATTTTTGGGTGAACTAACCCTTTAAGACATTTCTTTTCTTTTTAATGCAGGCCAAACCACACAGCAGTGAAATGGTTAATCTAGCCCCCCCTATTCTCTTCCAATGTGTGAATGAGCGCGAGCAGTAATTTTCTTTTTTAACTCCTTTTGTGGTCCAAAAAAGAAAGAAGGGCTGATATCGTTAGAAAAACACCAGGTTGAGTAAATGATTAATTCATTTTCATGATCAACATACTTGAGTTTGTCCAGATGTGTGAGTGTATCAGAGAGCAGCTTCACTCCTGAATCTCCTGGGTGATTGTAGCTCAGGTCCAGCTCTCTCAGGTGTAAAGGGTTTGAACTCAGAGCTGATACCAGATCAGCACAACCTTCCTCTGTCACGATACAGCCACATAATCTACAACAACAGTAAATGTTCATGTTAGTGTGCTTCATTTTTACAAATGTTTAAGATATTTTTTTCTAAAATTTGTGATACGTTGACAGGGATGCAGGATATGGGGAAACGCGTTACAGGACTATAAATACAACAAAACTGCAAAGAGAAGATAGCCAATATCCTTCCTCCACTTGATATGACGGTGAAAGATAGTTTGAGAAATCTTGGCATTATAGTCGACTCATCACTTAGCTTTGACAAACAGATAAACTCTGTTGTAAAGAGCAGTTTCTATCAGCTTAGAGTGATTTCTAAGATAAAACCCCTTCTCACTTTTAAAGATCTGGAGGTTGTTGTCCATGCTTTCATCACATCAAGACTAGATTATTGCAACTCTCTTTAACGTCAACTGGGCCGTCTTCAGCTGGTGCAAAACGCTGCAGCCAGGCTTTTAACTGGCACTAAAAAAAGGGACCACATTACACCCAGTACTATGTGGTCTTCATTGGCTACCAGTTCAATATAGGATTGAGTACAAGATTTTATTGATGGTTTTTAAAGCTTTGCATAATATGTCCCCAGACTACATTGTCGACCACCTAGGAGTGTATAAATCAGGCAGGACATAAAGATCAAATCAACTTTTGCTGACAGTCCCTTACTCCAAAAAGAAGACAAAGGGTGACCGTGCCTTCTCAGTTGCGGCCCCCAAGCTATGGAATAATCTTCCCGCTCATATCCGGCAAGCTCAAACAATATACATTTTTAAAGGGGACATATAATGCAAAATCCACTTTTTTAGCCCTTAAATGCATTTTGTTGTATATTTGGAGTGTTTATAAGTACAGAAAAGATGAAATTATTCTCTTCAGGTGCTTTGTTTATATCTTTATATTCTGTTTTGGTCATATTTTTAAACTTGTTCAGATTTTTCTGTTCTCTATGACGTTTTTTGAACTATCACGTCACCGTATTTGCAGCGGAACTGCCAAATAAGGACATTGACTACCGGTCCAACACTTCCAGCAATCCGCCATTATTATTTCTCGCTCCGATTTTGTAGTCCGAGCTCAATGATGCAGAAGTTACGAGAGGGCAAGTCAAAATGTGGCCTGAAGCACTTCAAGGATTCCCACTTCAACAATCTCCGCCAGTAACGTTATACAGAAGGGTTTGTCGATTGACTTCGTCTGAATGAGAGGTAAATTCCTTCTATCTTTGGAGACGACGAACAGAGCATTTCGATAAGCTGTAAATATCGTTAATAAAAATAAAGCACTTTACTTTCTTAAAACACATGTCAGTCATTGTTTAGCAGTACCTTTGTCTTTCTTTGTTTCTATTTTGAAGTAATGTTACACGTCTGCAGTATTATTGTTCTTGAGTTTCATCAATGGTCATTTAGCTGCTTTTCTGATGCTTTTCTAAACGTATCATATTATCAATACAGATTGTTTGTGGTAAGATTCTAATCTTACCGTAGTCATTTATCTTGTCAGTGTGCTTGTTTTAACAAGAGAAATAGTCGACTTTCACTAATAACACAAAACAGTTAACTCACATACCAATACATTCATATGAAGAAGTTCTGCAGGTTCGTCGTCGTCTTTATCAACTCGCTCGCTCTGGCTCGAATATGTAAGGCTTGATGGACAGGTCTTCTGTTGTTGACATTTTATTAATGCCGAGTTCAGACTGCATGATTTTAGCCACGATTTTGGCTCGCCGACAGGTTTTGAGAAATCGCCGACAAATGCCCGAAATCACAGGCAAATCGGCGCTCGTTCACGCGAGTGACAATCACGCAGTGTGAATGAGCAAAGACGCGAACTGAGAGAATCACCGACGAGTCGCCGACGCCCGTGAGATATTTGACATGCTAAATATCTGGACCTGTCGGCTATTCAAAATCCTGCTGTGTGAAAAGTGTTTTGACTGAAAACTACATCGGCGATCACCGGCAGCCAGTGAGAGAGCAAGATACAGAGCAGCAGGGAGTTCGGGGAGGAGTTATAGATCACATATCAACATGATATGGCATTGTTTCAACAAAAAAAGCTTCTTCTCGGTCTATTTGGACACAATAAATGGAAGAAAAATTAGTAGAAATTTGGCAGGAGCACTCGTGTCTGTTTCACCAGCTGTACCACAACCGGGTCGAAAAAAAAAAGTCTCACGTGAGAACTCCGGTCTTGCACGTGTGGTGTCGCGCGTTGCTTCCTTTTCATATCTCACGCGTGTTTGTTGTGAAATGTAGTTTGCGTGCAGCGTGCTAGACAGAGTCTGTCGGCGATTTTTCTAAAGTCATGCAGTGTGAAACCTTCTGTCACCGATCAGTCGTCGTGTGAACACAGCAGTGACTGAATGCTGGCCAAGATAGTCATGCAGTGTGAAAAGAACAGCGACCCGACTACTTTGAAAATCATGCAGTCTGAACTCGGCATAACGTGTGAATAAAAATGTTCTTTGAAGGTATCGTATATAATCGTATATCTCTAATCAAACTACAATAATGGTCGAAGGTGGGGAGTTGAACCGACCGTGAACTCATCGACCTGGAGAGCGGGTGGAGTATGACGCATCTCCTTTTTATTTAAAGGGGCCGCTTTGAAACGGGTCGCTCAAAGACGCACATCAGAAAAGGGGTAGAAAAGGGGCTTATGGAGCTATAATAATGAGGAATTCAGACCCAAGCATTGCAGTTATGTTTTATATAGACCACAACGGTATGATCTATATGTAAAAATTAATGATTTAAAAGCATGATATGTACCCTTTAAGTCCAATTTAAAAACATATCTTTTTAACCTAGCCTTTAGTTAGTGTATTGTTACAGTGTATATAAAATTTAATCCTTTTCAGTTTTTATTATTTTAAATCCTTTCTACACTGTCCTCACTATATTTTTATATGTGGAGTATGTCTAAGAGTGTATGGTCTACTTTCACACATGCTTTTATAGATGAATGTTTTACTGTTTTGAAGTTAACTGTGAAGCACTTTGGGCAAGGAACGTTGCTATTAAATGTGCTATATAAATAAATAAAAGTTGAAGTTTTTGGGGTGTACTAGAATATGCTTTCATAATTAATTGTTTTAAAAAAAAGCATTTTTGCCCCCATATTTTACATTATTACCCGAACGTGCCGTTTATTGATAATATTAATATATCTCTTACCTTAGTCAAAAATAATAATAATAATAAAAGAAAAAAAATAATACTGATAAGAAGAACAATAAAAAATGTTGTCACATTCTCAGTTTGTTTTGATATCTGTTCTTGTCTGGGTTTGGTTAAACTGTGAATTAGTTCTCTTCTGTCTTTCTCCGCCCCCTGCCTTTTTGTTTCTATGATTTCTGATTTGATTTGAGTTTCAGTTCAGCTTTGTATCGTTAATTAGTCTCATTAGTTTCACTGTTTTCTGTCTATTTAAGCCTTGTGCGTCTTTCTGTTCTTTCTCAGTTCTACATTGCCCTGAGTTATTTTTTTTTCTGTTCTTGAGATTATTTAGTGAGTTTGAGTTTGTTTTTGAATAAAGCTGCTGCACTTAGATCCTGTTTCATCTCTGCTGCAACCACTGTGTAACATACATCTTCTGAAGAAACCCCGGGACACTTGTTTTGTTAAAGTGGAATACTTAATTTGTCTAATTAAAAATTCTAAACAGGGAACTGTACTTGAATATTAACATATTGAATGAATACATGTATAGGTCAAACCTCAGTATGTTGAGTTGACAGTTCAGACTCTTCAGTCCCGTACAGAGCAGCTTCACTCCTGAATCCTGCAGGTGATTGTGACTCAGGTCCAGCTCTCTCAGGGGGGAGTTTGGGGATTGTAGAGCTGAAGCCACAATTTCACAGTGCTGATCAGTGAGATTACAGGCTGTAAATCTGCAAAAGGAGAACTAATAGTATTAATTTAGTTGAAAATGTATGTACAGTACAATTTGTACTATTTGTACAGTATTTAGCTTGTGAATACAAAGCCATAAATTACTAATTAAACTTATTCTTAGAAATTATGCTTATATAAGGCTATGTAACATAGGCAAAACAATCTTATCTCTGTTTTTGTTTTTTGGCTGAATGGCGTTATACTATATGTAAGCAATAAGGTACGAGAGGCTGTGCTGTATCCTGTGCAGCACACATTTATGTAAGCAATAAGGTACGAGAGGCTGTGCTGTACTCCGCTTCGCGTCGTGCCTAACAACGCCCTTCAGCCGTTACTTATTCACGATACAGCACTT
>NW_024121574.1:0-30039 GCF_016745375.1 Pimephales promelas | reverse complement strand
TCAGTATCACTGGGCTGGACCTTCCAGGGGAAGCGCATAGTTTTTTTGTACTCGTCCGCTCCAGACCAGCTGACGGTGGGCAGGAAGCGCTCAGTCAGAGGGGCTGCAACGATGACATCAAGCTGTCCACTATAGATCAACACCTGAATACACAAACAAACCAGTCCCACAGTTTAATCCAAAGTGGGAATTACTCTGGAAAAGGCAGACATATGAAGACCACAATGCTATTTAAATCCACAAAATGATTTGACAAGTACGATATCGATAGGGTGCATCAAAAAGCTTGACCTTTTTACAGATATGGGGTCTATTAAATTTGATTTCAATGGACACTACGTTACCAATACATGTAATTCAATTAAACCAAACACAGCGCAAAAAAAAAAAAAAAAAGACCAACTTTACACAGGCAGTTGAATCATATGGTGTAGTTTTAGAATTGAAGAGTTCAGATGCAAAAGCCTCTAAATGCCATTTGAAATTTTCTTCTAAAATGACCATTTTTATCAAGCTTGTATATTTAAGTTCAGTACTTTCACTTAAATGACAATTAATAGGTAATCTTCATTGCCATTTAAGTGAAATTACTGAATTTAAATATACAAGCTTGATAAAAATAATCATTCTAGAAGAAAATTTCAAATGGCACTTAGAGGCTTTTGCATCTGAACTCTTCAATTTCAAATATTAAATCCACTTCAACAAATGATTCCCCCTGTGAAATACTTCAAACTATGTGGGCATGCACCAATATAAAAATCTGGCTAATAATGATAGTCTGATTGTTATGCTCATGTTAAAGCCGAACTTAAAATTATGGTCACGCTTTAGATTAGGGTCCAATTCTCACTATTAACTAACTATGAACTATGAAATATTAAGTAAGCAGTAATTCGGAGTTTGAGGCAAAAGTCATAGTGCGAATTGTAACCTAAACTAAAGTGTTACCAAAATTCTACATATTTTTTTCTAAATATAAACAGATTATCATTTTATAATTATCAATATAACAATTATCAATTTTAATTAATGATCAATTTAACAATTAAAAACAAAACACTAAAACCTAAAATCACCCTTTTGAAAATGGCACATTTTAAATATTATATAATATATCTACACTGTAAGAAATATTGTTGTTTTAACTTAAAGAGTAAGTAACCTGGTTGCCTTAATTTTTTTTTAAGTTGATTGAACTGGAAAAAGTAAGTTAATACAATGGAGATTAATTTTTATCATCAGAAACTCAAAATAATGAGTTATCTGAACTAAATAAATTATTTAAGTTGATTTGACAAAAGAAGAAATGTTGTGATAAAAAATCTTGAAAATATTTGTTATATATATATATATATATATATATTTAAAATATATTTACCCTATAAAGCCTACTGTATCATATTTGATGAAAACATTTTGAAGGCCTGGAACCGTTCCTTACCTTTCTTAGAACCGTTCGGGTCGACGGTGGAAAAGCGGCTATTCTAAAAATGTTGATCTTCAGGTCATAGTACACGTGTCTTTTTTGCTGTGAAATTTTTACTAATTTTAGTGTTGAATACATACAGTAGTCAACATTTGAAGTGGATCAAAATCTTTCAAAGTTAAACATGAATTTTGAAGAATACCCGTTCTTGTCTTACAACTTTAATTCACTTTTTTGATCCACTCCAAATGTTGACTAATGTAGTAAAAGCAAGACAAATTTTTATTTTTCTAGTAATATTTCACCTACAGTAATTGTGGGCCACCAAATAACTTTGATCTTCATATTATCCTATATCATACCATAAGATATAAAAGCCTGATGTATCAAATATGATATTTCAACAAAAAATGCATATGCAAACTTTTTTAATAGACTTGAATTATATATATATATATATATATATATATATATATAAAGGTCAATATAAAACTTCCAAACCAAATGATTTCCTCACTCTATAGTTGTCCATGAGGATGCCCAACCAGGGCTTGATGGACTTCATGACATCCTGAAGCAGGTGCTTTTCAACCTCTGAGCCGTCATTAAACGTAAGATTCCCGACGTGGATGGAACGTCGAACATCTGATAGAGTCACAAATGCAGAAAAATACTCCTGATCTGGAGGTTCCTATTTAGTAAAGAAAAACACAGAATGAGACATCAACTCACCATTCAAATACAGACCACCCAATTCCCACGGTTTGCTTGTAATAAAATATGCTGGTACCTGACACTGCATGTAGTTGAAGTAGTTGGTGCAGCCAGTGACGTTTTGGAAGTATGAAGGATAAGGAACAAGATCACCATTCAGTAAGCTGTCAAACACCTGGAGGACAGACGAGATGCTTTCACAACTGATGTATTAAGAAGCCCCAGTGCTTGTTCTGAATAGGGCTGGGCGGTATGATGAAATATATCGTGGATTTAAAGTGTCTATCATTAGATTATTTTGATATATTGTTTATATCATGGCACATAAATGATCGGTGTAGCCCTTGACACTGTATAGTGATAAAGAAACTTGCGTGAATTATAAAATAAATAGTGGGAAGTGCATGACCCTAAAAAGTGTTAAAGGAATAGTTCACTTAAAAATGAATATTCTGCCATCATTTACTCACCCTCAAGTTGTTTCAAACCAGCTGAACACATTGATTAAAAAAATGGAAAAGATAAGAAGTTCAGTTGATTACTCAATATGTCCTGAAACTATTCTAGACTGCTATATTTTTTTGATATTGTCTAGTCAGGATCTCAGAATTTTCCACTGGTTTTTACACAAACTTTAGAGTACATTTTGTTCAAGTGGTAGAATTTTAGGCCTAAAGGACAAGTAAGGTTAGATGTTAGAGTTATGATTAGTTTGATCTACAGTTTACTATATTTATTCCATCATAGGCCCATCAACTGTTTGGTTAAAGACATTCTCCGAAATATCTTTTGTGTTCAGCAGAAGAAGGAAATTCATACCGGTTTGAAACAACTTGAGGGTGAGTAAATGATGACATAATATTCGGCATAACAGTCGGCATAAAAAATTGTCATAAAACAAAAGTCACAATAGGGAAGTCTTTTCTTTTTCTTCCCTATTGTGACATATCCAAGTGAAATGGCTTCATGAACACACAAAATGTAGGGTGGAAAAATCAATGTAAATCACTGCTCTTGGCTGAATAAGATTTAATTCATACTATGAAGACGTGTTTTATTTCTACATTTAATTATTAAATTTCTGTAGTATTTCTAACTATTATGTTAAAGCGGTCATGAACTGGCTTTTTAAATTTTATAATATTGTTGTCAGAGGTCAACTTGTGATGTTTGCTTGGTTTTTACAATCAAAAACATCAAAATGAATAAGTAATATAGTTTATTTTCTACCCTAGTTTGAAGCCCAGGTGAAAAACGCTCGGTTTTTATGGGCGTCTCGCACTGAAGACTTGGAAGTAAACGCCCACTGCTTTGAGTGGATAACAGTTTTGCATATTATAATGAGTTTCAACTCACCCGTTGATGCACTTGGGGGATATTGTTTTGAAAACGTCCAATGTTTTAAAATGGCAACCGGAATAATTCGCCCATACATGTTCGACCCAGAGTCCGTGTGTTGCACCATTCCTGTCAGATCCAATATAGACGGCACAGCACCGTTCTTTACTCTTAATCGGTCTGCAAATCCAGTCTTGTTTACAAAACAATCCTCAGTGAAATGAAGCGGACAAAAAAACGGACAATGTTTTACCCACATCAGCTGGAACGTTTTGTATTTTGTATTGCTTGGTAGCTCGAGCCGGTTTGTCATCACGAGGTAGGCATCTATGTTATTTAGCTATGCGTGTAATGCACGAATCGGTGGGTGGGGCTAACGGCCGCGTTGAAGTAGGCGTTGATCTTCTTCTGCGGGGGTGGTGTTTTATCCTCTGTGATGTCATAGTTCCCCATTTTGAAAAAATGAGTCGTTTGCAGAGGCTGGTGTCAATAAAAGCTTTTATTGGACTGACAATGACGTTTTCAGTTCTGAAATTTACAGGATATTCTTATAATATGATGACCTTAGATGTCAAATACTCAAGGAAAATTGGATTCCTCAGTTCATCACCCCTTTAAATAAATGCTTACTCTAAATATTTTCGATTTATATAGTTATCGTGAAATAAAAGTTCTCATAATGCTGACTCTCACCTCAAAGGCCTCCACCCATCTCTGCTCCTGGATGAGTTTGACTCCTGCATCCGTCTGCATCTTCACATGCTGCCTCTGCAGTTCATCCACGAGACCCGTCTGATAGAGGAAATCTGCATAGCCTCCCAGCATCTGAGACAGAGAGGATCGACGAGATTAAAGTCTGCACATGAACAACAGTCAAAGTCAAATTTATTTGTATAGCATATTTCACAATACACATTGTTTCAAAGCAGCTTTACCGAAAGTAAAGTACACACTGCAGTTAATTTTGTTTGTCAGTTCTCCAACTTAAAAATTCAAGTAGTGACAACTGCATTTACAAAAATTGGATGCTGTATGGAAACAAACTAGTTCTTAATGACACATTTAAGTGTACGTTATATTAGGAATGCGTCACTTTGTAAGCGCAGTGCAAGAAAATCACAGTGAAAGAGGTACATTACAAGGCTTGACTCATTCGTGTTGCCAGATCTTGCTACAAAAAAAAAAAACAGCAAATAAGAACAAGCCCACAATAAACCAAACTAAATTTAAATGCTTCATATTGAAAATAATAAGACAAAAATTTCATGACCCGCATTTGCCATAACTCTAAGAGCTTCATTGCTTTATGAGCCCTAAAACGCTTATAATAAGAGGACATGGCATCACTTCACTTCAAGAGAGCGATATGCAAAGCAACCTTCCAATCATCATAATTTTGGGAGTGAGTCGTGTTCCGTACACACGTGGACTGATAATTTAGGGTACACACTCCCACATTTAAATGCGGTTGTCACTCCTGGAAGTGAACTTTACAGCGTGTACGTGGCTACGATTTTGTTTATAATGCCTCTTGAGCAAGTTCAGTGCAATAGTTCTTCTGTACATCATAATGATCAGGAATGTGATGCGTTTTAAAGGAAATATCCTTTCCATTTACCAGCTCTGGGTCACACAGACCATCTCCAATGGCCACTCCTTTGAAGTTGATCTGCACTTTAGCAGAAGGATTGTTCTTGTGGATGTAGTAGCCAATCGCTGGAACATACTTTCCTGCATATGACTATGGGTTTAAAATGTTAAATAATGTCAACAACACACTGTTTTGACTGTATAAGTTAGAGGATTCTAATTGTTACAATCCAAAATGAGGTCTTTTCCTCACCTCGCCTGTAGCGTAGAACGGATTAGACTGGAACTCACTGAATATCTGGAAGAACTGAGTCAGGCCACTGAGGAAGGAAAGACACTGTAAGCATCTCACATTGTCTGATGTATACAGTACATTTTTTGCCATTGTACCTGTACAAATCTCTGCCCACATCATCCTGGTTTTGGGCAAATCCTCGGTCATCCTCAGTGAAACTCCATCCTGTCCCAACCTGAGAAATAAACCACAAACAAGCATTTCAGATCAATAATTTAACTGAAACCTAAAAAGACTGGTCACATGTTCTGTTTGAGTATATTTGCAGTAGAGATTCATCTATTTTAATCAAATCCATTTCAAATAACAAATTGTGTGCAATAATTCGATATATATATATATATATACTGTATGTATGTATATATATTTATATATATATATAGAGAAAGAGATACTGTATGTATATATATATATATATATATATATATATATATATATACACACACTGTATATACTGTATAAGAAAAAATGACTTTAGAGCTACGTTTGTTAACATCCCATCAGATTTTAATTTATGAATGCATTATCAAAAGAAATCTTTCATAAAAACCACACAGAACAGAATATAACACTTCTAAATGCATAAATAAATATATATCTAAAACGTGTGAACTGTGACAGCCCTAATTAACAGACATATCTATTTGAGTCTGTCTAATATAAAGAATACACTGAACTCACCGGGTTGTCGATGTAGAGAACCGAGTACCGTGATGTCCAGGGGAAATCTCTATAACCCACTGCAGAAAGACAGTAAAGGGTCAAACCATTTCATTTTTAAGAAGGAAATTGAATATATTGAAATCAAAAGTGATTTTAAAACATAAAAACAACATGGTTTCTTAACTAAAGTGCCCCTATAATGCTTAATTTTTTGTTATAGAACATTTCATCTAGTGTGTTATATAGCGGTTTGTGAATGTAAAAGGTCTGCAAAGTATCAAAGGTCAAACTGCAATGAGTTAATGGAGTCTCCCAAAAGAAAGAACTGATTCTGAACTGCCTGAAATGAGTTGTCAGCGATTCCACCATTACTTCCTTTGTAACACATTTGCATAATGCAAGTCTATGGTTTGGAATTAAAAACATTATTACAAGCTTACCGCTTTGAATCGAGCTAAGGCAAGTAGATAGTTTTGGACACTGTCTGGTTATGAATTTTCTATATGTAATATGTATTTTGTATTTTTTTAACTCAAAAAAAGTTATGCAGCTTTAAGCAAAACAGTTCTTTATGGCCTGAGAACATCTATAATTGAATGTGCATAAGACAGAGACAACACGCCATTAACCTCCAACATATTGGAACAAAACAGATATGTTTGTACTCACATGTGAGGTTCTTATGTACGAAATATGGGCCATGCTCCACAAACAAGCCGAACATAGAGGTGCCTCCAGGTCCTCCCTGCAGCCACAGGAGCACTGGAGCCGTCTCTGGTCTCTCCTAAACAGAGAAGAACATGCAGCAATACATGAGCGTGCAGTTAGGCAACATCACTCGAAATTAGAAAGATTCTGCGGACTGTGTAATTCGTTGTGAACGACCCCTGAAAGCAAAGCACCTGACTCGAGTGATGCCAACAGTCAGCAGATCTGTCTTATCTTTAGTACTGTTCGTATGCAGTGTAACAAAACTAAGAGTATAACATTATATTACCTGGGCAGGAAAGAACCAGAAGAAAAGGTTACTGTTGTAGGTCTTGTTCACAGTGAGATATCCTGAATAACTCTTGACATTGGCACCAGGAAGGGGTCCCACCAAACTAAGTTTTTTGGCTGAATATACACAAAACATAAATGAATTCATATTAGCATACAGGTCAGAAAAAAACAGGTCAGTGAATTGAGATAGCAGTTTTTAAGTCACCATGATATATATCAAACTAGAGATTATTTATAAAAAAAATAAATAAATATGAAAGATTTGCCCTCATAATCCACCACATTTTTTATTCTTGTTTGTGAAGCCCTTTCACTCAAATGTGCCACAATATGGAAGAAAAGACTAAATCACAACTTTGGTTGGTTTCATGACTAAAAAAAAAACATTCTTTCTCATTTTTCCCTGTTATGATAAACTTTCTAACATTCTGTTTAGCATATGGTGAATGAACATACACGAGGAATTGAAACAATTCCATGTAAACAACAAACATACCTTCTTCTATCTTGCCTTGCTCCAGGTAGGGGGTGAGCATCAGAGGTTTGCCCGGGTCAACTCCAAAATGTGACCCGCTCACACGGCGTGATTTGCGGCAGAAAAATGAGGAGCATCCGCGGGAGCAAACAGACTCCAGCACTGCCCAGAGGAACAGCAGCCTCAGCGTTTGCTTCAGCATTATAGAGATTGGAGTTTAACTGCAGACAGACAGCACTGAAACATGACACGGGGAGTAATGATCGAGCATGATATTAAAAGATTCATATTACCTGCTACCTGTCTTTACATGTCTAAACATATCAGACCAGAGAAACAAATCCAGATCTCCAGTCAGATCAACTTACAAATGCGACACGAGTTACGAACATAACAGAAAATGTGCAGCAGAAACTGTAAATGTGACAGGCTGTTAATAAATCATAGCTATTCAAATACATCTATTCCTCATCATCAAAAATAATAGCTACCTTGAATCCAAATGGCAGTCAGAAATTCAGAAACAGTAAAGTTAGCATCGGCATGAATCTGAACTGTAGTAAGAGATCAGGTTGTTGTCACATGACTAAATGGGCGCTGTGTCATGTGATCGCAGTCCACCAGGAAATTCAGTCGAGAACAGTGACCTCTAGAGGACCATTTGAGAGAAGCAGTCCCCAACACATGCAGTATACCAACTTTCCCTAAATATTCCCAAGTCTCACAAGTTAATATTTCTCAGGGTTGCTTTATTTTTAAAAGTCCTTTTCTGACCGCAAAAATTCACAGAACATGTCTACTGCTATAGAACACAAGTTGAACTTTTCCTCAAAAAACAGAGTGTGTTGTTGTCACACTATTGTTAGAATGGAACCTGTCATTAAAATGTCTATTATGGACTTCTGAGGGGAATCTAACCAAGTAAAAAAAAAAAAAAAAAAAAAAAAAACATTGTAAACCATTATGACGCAAAAACAATTCATTAAACAGAAAAAAAATACATGTTTTGACCATTTTGTCGGCCAAAATAAATACATTTATTCACAACATTTCAAAATACAATAAAAACTTGACATTTATGAAAAAGCACCCTTAACAAGTCACTGCTCACCTGAGAAGCATTTAATCCTAACCTTTGGGATGAGCCGAGGCCTAACTTTATAATGTCACAGCAAATATGAGAGACAAAGGGTGATTCTGGCCTGTCTGTCTTGACATTGTCGACTGTATCAAACAATTAAAATCATGCAACAATGTCATACGTTTAGGCCGATACATTGTGGTAAATATTGGAGTAATTCATTTTAAATATTAAATAATTGTAATGGCCAAAATGTCATTTTTAGCTGTGTCTAACATTGCATGAGTGGATTTACTGCATGATTTCTCCCCACTATTTAAATGTAAGATTCCTTAAAATTGCGACACCCAAGAAATAACATGATTTGGGCCCCTTCTAGAGTATAGCAAGTAAATTATGCATTTTTGACTGCATTCATCAAACTATCACATTTTGAAGGTTATTGCTAGAGAACCACACAATGAGGGGTTTAAACTGTATTTATATACACTAATGGCAAACCTCATAGAAAAGTATCAAAAAGCAGCTTGTGTAATGCATAGTTTGACCTCTTGAGAATGAAAATCAACATTTGCTGAAGGTGACAATTTGTTGAGACATAAAAAGTGTAATTTCTTTTCTGGACCTACTCCCATATTTGTGGAAAGTGCTACTTGCTTTTCAAATGGATGTGACAAAATTACATGTCATTTGATGTGTCATTTGATGTGCAGGCATTTGATGTGTTAAAAATGAGTTACTTTTCATGCTAGGTTAAAGGGGATCTGCAAAATTCATTTTTACATGTCGTTTGTCGGCAGTGAGTGTACACAACCAGATAATGGCAAAAATCCACACACTCTTTTTTGAATCCACGTATGTGTGCGTGACAGCGATAGAGATGATAATCAAAACCAAATAGAGGTTTTGCTAGTAGTTTTTGGCAGAAAGAATATTCCGAGGCACAAGCTGTAAGGCTCCATCTTTTCCTGGAAATGTGGGTGGGACCAGCAGCTGCTCATTTGGATTTAAAGATGCACGCACGAAAAAAAAAAAAAAGCATGTTTTACCTTTCATTCAAAAATGGTAATTTACAACATTGTATAATTAATGATCTGTGGGGATTGAGCTGAAACTTAACAAACATATTCTGGTTACATCTGAGGCTTACAGCCAACCCGATCTCAAGAGAATTCGTACGAATTTTAGCCACGAGGTGGCTAATTCGTAACAATTCATACGACCTCACTCATACGAATTAGAACGTTGTTGCTAAATCGTACATATTTTACGAATTGGCCAATTCGTATGAATTCGTACGAATGACCTACCCCTGACCCCGCCTCTAAACCATACCCATCACGTGGGTTTGGACAAATCTTACGAATTCGTACGAGTGAGGTCGTATGAATTAGTACGAATCAGCCACTTTTTAATCACTCATACGAATTCGTACGAACTGGTCGTGAGATAGCGTAGTTACAGCTCAAGTCCTTTTCACAGAGCACGTTGATCCCGGGAAATTGCCAGAACGCCTTCTGTGTGAACGCAAACACGACCCAGGAATGATACCGGCATCGATGCGGGTTGGGGACCTAGTAACATTGCCGGAATCAGTCCCGGAACGCGCACTGTGTGAACAAAAGCCAGGACCAATGCCGTAAGGGGAGCCATCGCGCGACTCTGTTGCTCTGGAACGAACTGGAACAAAGCAGAGACCAGAAGCTCCTCACTATCCGCGCTGATGCTGAGATCGTTCACCAGCTTTCTGGAACGGTATGCGCATGTACATGTTTTCGACGCGCACGTTACACGTCTCATCCTCCTGACGTCATGTGTCTTTCCAGGATCTTTACGGGTTGTGTGTCAACCGAATGAACCGAAATCAAACAATCCCGAGGACAAATGCCGGGTCACATCTATTTTCCGGAATCTCTGTGTGTGAAAGGGGCTTTATAGAAACTGACATGGGTCCCATTTAACTTAGTAGTTTATCAAGCACATCTAGGGTTTAGCATCTAATGCTTATTTTTAAAGGCACACTATGCACTCTCTGGTTTTTTTGTAAAACAGTGACCTCTAGAGCCGCTGTGGTGTACTTGCACTGTCGTAAATAACCGTTATTCCCCTGTTACTGCATATACTGTCAAGTGCTAGACTGCTTTTTAATAATAAAGTTGCCTATCGCGTTTGCTGGCTTATAGCGTTTTTACATGATTTCTGCAAAATCAGAAGTAAATAGCCTATAGTGTATAGGCTACTGTATAATTTCATTCATGTTTTTTGATTGTAATGTTAAAATTATTACAAAATGTCAGATGACATCAATCAAGTTAAATGTACGTCGCATTATTTCATAACATTGGACGTTATGATTTAGACATGATTACAATTTATCATAATAGCAAATTGTGTTCAATTATTTACAACCTCTAGGCTTATATATGTCCTAATAATTATGTGAGATATTGACTATGTCCTCATGGTAATCGCAAGAATCAACATCAACAGCGTCAAGATTTGATTGATTCATAATCAACACAATTTGAAGTTACAGTCAGGAAGTGTACTGTTAGTCAGATAAACTTGATATAACAGTAACTTACACACGTCATAAGAAATCCGAACCAGACACAGGACTAAAGATACGTGATAAATACACATCACAACACCTGAGTTCAGCTGGCAAACTAGCTCTTGTGGCAAGCTCGGCAATAAAACATAACGAAAAAACCAACAAGACTAAGAGAAACGACTGTTTTTAGGAAGTCTGCTTAAAGCTCTGGTAATCGAAAGCTATAGACATGTGAGAATTATTGAACTGGTCTTATTATCAACAACGGATGAATGAACAGCACCGTAAAAAATTACATACCACAAGCCAGTGCAGCAACATATGAAGTTTTATTAACTAAGTTCGGGAGGAGCACGTTCAGATAATTGACACGAGTGGACAGCAATCAGCAATCAATGATAAGAGGGTACAAATAGACTCAGCAGTCTTACCTCAATCCATTAACAGTTTGCAGCATCCCTCCTCCACCCCTTCTCCACACACCTAGTTCTCCACACTCCTCTTTCTAAAAATCACTTACATACGGGGGGAGTACTCTGGGTTCGGGCTGAATTCCGAGCTCGGAGCCCTCCCTCCGGACAGCACGCCAAATACGCATTGAATCTTACTCACTCAAATTATATGTAAGTGTGAACTCGTGAAACAATATAGAAACAACTAGTATACAAATACAAACAAGTTTATAAATAAGAGATTTACTTAGCTGCTACAAGTCCATCAACAAGATCGCCAGGTCAGCATCGCAGTTACAATCCAGTGCAGCTTTTAAGCTCGCGCCAACGAGTGAAAGCCCGACCGAGTGGACTCTTGTCCGGTTTCTAGCACGGTCCGATTCTCTTTCCCTGTTTCGAAAGTAGCTTCATACAGTATGATGTTGTTGATGCGTGTGACGTCGTTGCCGTAAACCATTTCGTGATTCTCACGCGCTCAGGGGCGCCACTCTCAAACTTGCATGGCTGGTTTTTCCGGCGGCGTCCCCCCCAAGCTTTCCTACCAGGATGATTCGCCCTACTATGACTTTGTTAACCACCAAAACGACTTTGAAGCTGTTATATTAAGGTACAGATCTTGCATAGAGTGCCTTTAAGTAGCCTATCTGTCTCATGATTAGCCTACCCTGTGTATTAGTGTTAGTGTAATGCCAAATTACAGGAAAGCAATATGAGTTTTTTACATGTAATAATTTCTGAACTGCACTAAGAATGCAACTTTCTTATATGGCCACACAGCACACAGTCGAGAGGCATGTAACTATTACAGCATGGTCAGGTAGACAGGAGGAATGCGCGCGCTCTAGTGACGCGCGTCTCTTCCACTTTAAGAAGGCGGATTCGCAGTTGCACACCCTGTGTGTTTATTACGAGCCTTGAAGTGGCACATGGAAGCGATACAGTAAAATATGGGGAAACCTACTGGCTTTGACAGCACACGCACCGGTTTGGAAGTTTTTTTGAATTCTGCATTTCATTACAATGACGTGTAGATGAGTTGTCATATTTAGTATATCAACTAGTTCCACATGGTTCTTCTTCTGCCACACACGCGCCTGTAAATGCGGCAGCGTTGGCGACTCCCGTCTGATCCGACTCTCACAGCTGGATATTTTCGGCTGTTTAGGAGGAACTCTGGAGAGCTGAAGACAGGTCAGGAGAGCAGAGACTGAGATGGAAGAGCTGTCAAGCCCAAACAGACGCCAGTAAGCTTGTGGATTCAGTGATTTACACGCGATGGCAGCGTCTAGTAACTCCAGTCTGTCGGGTTCCTCCGTCTCTTCGGGTGAGTACTAATAAAACGAAATGAAACATGGGTGTTTTGTTTGGGAATCTGAAGAAGCACTTGACGTGATTATGGCAGAAAGGATATGATTGGCAGTTTCATTTTTGTGGTTTTGGATGGATTTAAAGCAGACAGGATAGAACATGGTGAAGAGGTGTGTCAAACTGTAGCTATACCTTTTCTTCATCCAGGACGAACTAGACCCACCTTTGACTTCCTTCACCAATGTAAGCATGCAGTTTTTAATACCAACCAATGCACGGTGGCAGAGGGTTGTGTAATGTCACACTCACAGTGCACGAGTTTTACAGGCCACCTCTATCTGATAATATGGCATATGACTCGATATCACGATAACTGTTAACCATTATGGTTGGAGGTTAAAAAATAAAAATGTGCTGAATTATAAATATTGTTATTCCAAATAATATCCTATTTTTTAATCCTCAGTGAAAAAACATTGGCTATGCACAGATTTTATAGAATTAAATCATTTTGTCTTCTCTCTAATACAGCAATATTACCACACACTCTTTATTGTTACCAGAAATTTATTGGTTCCACAAATAGGCTTTAATATCCATTGCACAAATGGATAAAATGTGATCACACTAAAAACTGGTTCATTTCGAGGAGCCCAAAATGGTTCTTCTATGGCATCGCTGCGAAATAACCTTTATTTTTAAGTCTGGTGTTCCCTATAACAATTCCATGAATAATAAAACTTTTATCATCTCATATTTTGTGAGGTTTACTATTAAATCTTAAATAATCAGCCCTTTTACCTTGATTATACATTAAAGAACATATTATCGAAACCTGGATATTTGTGGAAATATCAGCGTAGGCCTATTGTGGAAATAGTGTCATGACCTTGTCAATGATTCACCCGTGCATTCGTTTCATTTTTGTAATCAAAACAACATGCTCTTTCATTTAAATGACATGTTTAATCTTTAAGTTTGCATAAATACCCTGCCCCTTTCTTTCAGTCGACTGCAATCTCACATTCAGATCTTCAGTGTCAATTATTGATATCCCAAGTATATATCACTACAGGAACGCCTCTCAGAAAATGATCTAAACTTTAAAAACTGGAAAGTTTGGATTTTGTCGGTCCATTTCAAAATGTTGTAACGTGGGAACCAAAAACTGGTTTGGACACATCGAGGACAAATGCACTTCCCGCCCATTGTCTGTTAACTAATGAACCTGATTGTAAAGTGTTACCCATTTAGCCTACCCTAAATCCCAACATTTCAGATTTTTTTTTCCATCTAAAATGAGTCATCAAATGTTTTCATGGGCGTGTGATGAAAACGAATTACCCTAAAAGCTGTTCCTCTCTCCGAATTATGCACTTGAAAGATTTTCTATTACCCTGATCTGATTATATGCAAGAAATTATTGATGTTGAAAATTAGCTTTTAAAATTACCTGTCATCTTCCTAGTTGAGTGTCATGGTGATTGAACTACATTATCTCAAGTTTGATTGCCAAGATATTAACTTCCACCTACTATTACCTGGTAATTTTCAAAACTTTTGCCATATTTTCACACATGCATCTTCCAAACTGCATCTTTTGCCAACAATACATTTAAATCTACACCCATGTACACTACTGTTCAAATGTATGCGGTTGGTAAGATGTTTTCTGCCTTTATTTGATGAAAAATACATTATAGTTTGAATATTATATGTGATGGCAAAGCTGAATTTTCAGTATCATTATGCCAGTCTTCAGAGTCACATGATCCTTCAGAAATCATTCAAATATGCTGATTTGCTGCTCAAGAAACATTTACTATTATCATCAATGTTGAGTATTTTGATCAATCTATTGTGTCTTTGCTAAATAAAATGATTTATTTCTTAAAGCTACACCGTGTAACTCTTTTAGTTTACTCTTAGCTAAAAACACTTTCAAAAATATATGTGCTCATTAATGTATATTTACTTCGTTCAAGTAATAAAGTATTCTCGTGAGTGTATAATATGCCATTGAAAATACATACAGGTAAGAGGTTCTAATGTCGATCGCCATGTTGCCCCTCCATCTTGAAAGTACATTAGCCAAAGAGGGACATACCCGTTAATTCAAGCTTCGCCTTTCGCGTTTACGTTTTGGACGAGGTCGAACTGGAAGCCATGTTAATCTTGGACTAAATTGGCCACCGTAGGAGTTAAAACGAAATCGGAATTGAGAGGAACACAAACTAATATTCACTGGATGTTCATATACCTTTTCACCACTAGATGGGGGTAAAAATCACACAGTGTAGCTTTAAGAAGAAAAAAATCACACTGACCCCAAACTTGATGTAGTATTCACATTTTGTGAGGTTAGATGAGAAACGCACATTGGTTGGAAGGAACGGAAACCACCATCCATAAATCCATAATTCCCTGTAAGACACAAAACACAGTAAATGTCTAGCATGAGGTTGGCCGGAGGTGTGAGAAGCGCAAACAGGTTTGCAGGTGTTTAAATAAACCGATCACAAGAGTGAGATAAGGTTGGAAGCGCACTCAGAATCACTCCCACATATTAACACCCTGTTCTCAAGCTGCTTGGCATTGCGTTTGTAACAACAGAAGGAGGGATGTGTATGATCTGAGGAACAGTTACACGTCTCAAGGGAGTGCAAGTTCAAATAACAAGCTTTGTTAAATGGGCGTGTAAAGAAGAAGGCACTCATTTCATTGAAGCTCAATAGAGAGAAAGAGAGGGTTTGCCTCGTTCAATTTCGTGCTCGCTGTAACTCTTCATCTAGAGGCGCAGAACCGCAATTCCTCCCCCACGCCAAGCCACGGGCTCTTGAGATCCAGTAAAGGGATCAAGCCAAGCCATGACTCTCCGTGGTCGCCATCCATTCCCAGATTATCTCACATGCGTGTTGCTGAAGAAGCAGAACTGCACTGTGGCTGCGAGGCCTGGAGAAGGCGGAGGAACTTTTTGTGCCTGCGGTACGGAGAGCTGTCATTAGCTCCGTGCCCCCGGTGTAATCATCGGATGCTGAATACCAGGCTCGCCGTGTCTGTCACGGGAGTATCATTATGTTGGAAAAACACTTTTTTTGGCTTAAAACTCGTTTCGTCTAGTTTGTGCGTGTGCAATGCGCACACGTTCTGCTTTATATTAGCCAAGGACAGGGCTGTAAACAAATGCAGGGCAGATTGAGATGGCGCTCTGCTCAGCTCTTCTGACTTCAAAGGCCAGTTTGAGCTTTTGATGTTCCCCTAAAGGAAAACTGGGACTGCAGCTCAGAACTGCAAGCTTGTGAGCGATGTTGAAATTATGGGTGATTTCATGGGTTTTTGCACTGATTTGATTGCTTCTAATCTGAAGGGGTTGTGTTGATTTAAGCCTGGGGAACGTGACCAGAAGGTTGCTGGATTAATCCCAGTAACTGTCCACTGTACCCTTAAGCGAGACATTTAACCCCAGGTTGCTCTAGACGGATTGTCTTGATAATAAGTGCACTTCAGTAAGTCGCTTTGGATGAGACTTTGGATAAAATAACCTGCTAAGTGACTACTTGCATAATTATCAATCTGAATGTGTGTAAAGTAGTTGTTAAGTTTAGGTATTTGGTTGGATTAGGGGATGCAGAATAAGGCATTAATATGTGCTTCATAAGTACTTATAAACAGCCAATATCCTAGTAATATGCATGCTATAAGCAGCTATTTAAAAGTGCATTTCACCCATTTCAACATTTATCTTTATTGAAAGTAGATCATATATGTAGAATTTTTGAATTTGGTGCCCTCTTGACCGAGAAAAGACAGAAAATAACCGAGGGGCGCATTTGTATGTAAGACACCAACTCCCACAATGCACCACATTGCACAGCTCTGCAAGCCACACCCACTTATCCGGAACAGCACAAACAGAGAGGCTAACGAGGCTAACGTTAGCTGTCACCAGAGTTTGAAATCCATTTCACACAAAATGTCTAGTTAGTTGGCTGTGGCGAGCAGGACGCGAGGCCGGTGGCGTGAGTGATAATGAAAGACACCGCGCGCCGGTCTCGCGTCTCTCAAGGAGGAGTGAAAGCTTAAAATGAGGAGCGACGACTAGGGCTGTCGCGGTTATGGAATTTCCCTTGCGGTAATGTTGAGTGGCTCAATAGCGCGATATGCGGTATTACCGCCATTTATTTATTTATTTAATTTATAAGTATTTGTTGCTATATAAATAAAGTTTACGATGTGGACAAAAACGAGGTCATTTAACCAATAACCGAAACTAAACAGCGTCTATATGCGCATTGAAAGCATGATTGAAAGGCTTTCACTCAGCGCGCATATTGTTATGACAACTGACTTTGAACCGTTCATTCAACGAACACGTTCAAAGAAGCTGATTCGTTAAAAGAGATGTGATGAAACAAGATGTTATTATTTATAACTTTGATTTTAACTTTGTTCCACTTTTCAAGGCTCAGCTGATCAGCAATGCGTCGCATGGGTAACGCGGAAGCTGATGCTTCACTTATTAGAGACCAATATGGCATTGATTCAATGCGTGACTCTGTGATATTATTTTCTGCGGCTTCCTCGCGCTGTGGGATTCTGACCAGCGCTGCTGCTGACGCGCATTTGTGGAAAATACCCGTGACGTGAAGCTTGATGATACGACAAATATTTCGCTTTCCTTTGACACGGCAACCTTTTCACGACTTCAAAGACAGACGCAGGTAATCGCACGCGCTCTGCAGATCTCTCTCATTCACTGTCTGTGTGAAGCCTCTAATAGGCTACACATCACTAAGATAAACAGTCTTGTTGTTATCATTATGAACTTGTTTAGCATTCAATACACATGCATGAAGTTCAAAACAAGAAGAAGCCTTATAAAAAAAAAAACGTGAATATCGCGGTTGCTGCGGTTACGTGCAATCCTCTGCGGTTGACCTGTCAGAAGCGCGGTACTGCAATATTGCGGTTATCGCGACAGCCCTTGCGACGACGGCAGATTGAGAGAGAAACAGGCCTGATTTTTTGATGTGTTTTGTTTCTGTTGTGTGTAACGTTACAGCAGTCGTCAATGAGAGGTTGCTGGCTTATACTTTCGTTTTGTATTTGTCCATTTTACTATTAAAATGTGTAAATGTTCGGCAGTTCCCGCCTTCTTCTTCCCACAACAACAAACTCTGTTAACGTTACATTGGCAAACTCATTAATGAATTACTCCTCATTTGCATTTGTTTCTATATGGTGAACTATTGCACAGGGACGTGCACAGGAATTTTGAGGGGCAGTTGCTCTGACCTGAAAAAAGGGCACCCCCCCCCCTCCCTCCCTCCTCCCTCACGGGCTATATGAAGGAATATATTCAGTTGAATTTGTCACCTTCCAAATTGCCTTATCTGGCCGTGTTTATGTCCAGACGCAATGCCTCATCTTATGGTCTTATAATTATTTATGAAGATTGCAAAATGTCAGAGATGAGACAAATGAGCAAAAGAGTTCTTCATATTGTTGTTTATTGTTTTTTAAATTATTATTTATTTATTTATTTATTTATTTGAAAAGAAATAATCTGGATTGAATGGAAAAAACTCGAAAAAATAAAAAACGCTTAGATTTCGGGAAAAAATACAATTCTTTTTTTTTTGCCAATCCTGACCTCCCCCTGGGGCCCTAAGCAAAATTCTGCTAAGGGCCCCTCTACCTGATCTGTGATGCCATGTAAACCATTTGCCATTGCCACTCAATAGGGCTGCAACAACTAATCGATAAAATCGATTATAATCGATTATGAAAATCGTTGTCAACGAATGTCATTATCGATTAGTTGGTCTGATTACGTCACGGGGATTGTTTACGGAACATGCGCTTCTTACATGCGCTTCATGAGGCGCACATGCAGTCTCTCTCCCTCGCCGCTCTACCCTGTCTCGAGCGCGCAACACGGACAGTTTGGAGCACATTATCTTCTGTCTCGCATGCGCGCTCTTGATTCAGTGAGTTTGAACTAATTTGCGGTCATCAGGAAACCGCTATCAATATGCAGCACACGAAAATCATTCACCTTTCGGTAAATTCGCCGTTTTGAAACCAAAATAGGTGACCTACGTTAATCGTGTATACTTTATGAAGCCATACTATAGTATAATGTGAGATAGAAATGTATATTTAAGTCATTAAATTCAAGTTAACCTAAGCTTTTCCCTCCACTGCGGCTGTCAGTCATTCAACAGCGCGTCGCGTTACAACAGTTAACATGATGATCTCTTTCCAATGATTCAATGTTATTATTATAATTGATCCGTAGATAAAGGTCTATGATGGTTTTTCTATCTTGCTAGACTTTTATTGCTGTAACTTAATCACTTTCTACTGAGTGTCTGTTAGATCACAACACTATAGTAGAGTCGGCGCAGTATAATTGTTCTTCACGTGCACAGTAGCCTAACTGAAATTTAAAACTGTTAAAAGAAAAGGCTTAATAAACTATTGCATAGATACTGTATACACCGTCAATATGTCTTTCTCTTTCCTTGGTGCTTTTAACTTTAATGCGGCGGACACTGAAGAGCTGCGCGCCGCCCAGTGACTCCGTGTTGCTTCAAGCGCATCATTCAGTGCTCGCGATGCGCATTTGCACTCTGTGCAGCTCTTTCATGATCATGTCATAATACTTTTTAGCGCAATGAAAGCTTATTAATAGCCTTTCTTGTTCTGTCCTATCTATTATATTTTGCTTCCTCACTAAACAGCTTTAAAACAGCTGTGCATCTGATTTTACGATGTTTTTCATGAATGTATAACAACAATACAAATAGCAATGTGTACGTTTTACCAGAGTTAGTGCTACACTTATTGTCTCTTATTTGTTCCCCACTAAGGAATGTTTTTTTCACTAAATGTTTAGATTTTATAAAATTATTGTGCACTTGTGATATTTCTAGGCTAAGTTTTGCTGAGTTATCCACTAATATAGTTTACAATAGCATTTTTGTCATAGGTTATGGTCATATATATTTTTTTTATTTGTTGTTTTTCTTTATAATGAAGTTATCTGTATTAAGTAGATTGTTTAACACACAAAAGAGTGTGGTTTTTAGGGTTTTATTTTGTTATAATAAACAAAAAATGAAATATAATTTTTTATCCGATTAATCGATTAATCGAAAAAATAATCGTCCGATTAATCGATTATCAAAATAATCGTTAGTTGCAGCCCTACCACTCAATACCGCCCAATACAATCCTCCCTACTTTAAACAAAACAGTCAAAGAATAAGTACAACAATATAGAACAGAATGAGGTTCAAACAAACAATATTTACTGAATAAAGCATTTTTATAGAATGTTAAGATAACAAGTGAATATTAACGTAAACATAAACAAGAAGAAAATAATAAAGTACAACCCTGAACTTTGGCTTTTGGAATTAGCTTTGGTTCACTCTAGTCTACAGCCTGGGTATTTTCAGAATCAGTAGCCTATGATTTTTATTTAATTTTTTTTTTATGCATGTTAAAGCAAATCTTGATTTATGGTTATTTACTGGGGGATTTGCATTCATATTGACCAGAATGTCCATCTAATCATCATTTTAAATTCAATATAGCCTATAAATCAATAGTCAATCAATGTCAAATTGCCAATACATTGGTTTATATCTTGCATAATTAGTGCAGTTGTTTAGAGTTTTTAACTACACTGAGACTAGATAATCAGTGTCTTTATAATGTGTACTTTGATTGGGAGAGCCATCATTCACGTATTGTACAGTATTTCTGGTCTCCACATTTCTGCTTGAAAAATGCGAGTTTCATTTCGTGCACGCGCATATGAACGCAACACACGCGACGCGGTTATGTTCTCCGAGCTGCAGTAAACAAACACTGTTGTTGCACTTTGTCGTTTATCAAAACAAAACGTAATAAATAATGGTATTTTACTCTCACTTTTGTCAGGCAAAAATTGATGCAAGAGATGCACTGCCTGCCCAGACAAACCATCAAACTTTGCTGACACTAGAGAGGAGAGAACACAAGTTTACCTGACTGCTGTTCCCGCAATTCACTCTCATGTTTTTCTTCTTCCTCTTTTCGTGACGAGAAGGATAGTTTCGCTTCATTTTGTCATGGACTTCGTACACATTAATTAGCGCGCGACACGAGATGGAGGCGTGGCCTGAGTGATTTGCGGTGCCTTACCATACGCACTGGTCGCGTGCAGTCTATGGTCTCGTGGAAATAGTTTGACTTTCAATTTTTTTTTTTTTGGAAGTGAATGAGGCTTTGCGATTTTTATATTATTTTTTGTCTAGGCCTACGTGAAATTCTACATCCATTGTACGATTTTTTTTTTTCCTCAGAAGGGCAACCTGAGTCGAGAAGGGCATATGGGCAGTTGCCCGGGCAACCTGAGCAACCCCCCTGTGCACGTCCCTGCTATTGCATGATACCTGGATGTTCAGTCAGGCGAAACTAGGATGGTTCACAACACAAACGTCCGTGTGCTCGTCTGATTTAGAGATTTTGTTTAGGAGAAATTGCCATTGTTGAAATTCTCTGCAGCAGACGGACTCTATCTGTGTCCGTAGCACGCAGCGAGAGCACGGGCACCAGCAGTCCGCCTCAGCTCGAGCCAATCCGGGCTTCTCAACCGACAGGCAGCCGCCTCCTGTTCCTCCATCAGCCTCAGCTGCTCTTCACTATATTGTGGCTCGTAAAGATAGCCACGAATATCAGATTCAAGCAGCAGAATTTCAAAATTATTTTTTCTATTTATATATTTTTACTATATTTATTTTTTTACTATATATATATTTACTATTTGCTTATTAGCATGCATATTACTAGGATGTTGGTTGATTATTAGTACTTATAAAGCACATATTAATGCACTTATTCTGCATGAACATATTCTACATCACCTAATCCACAATATCCAAATTTAACAACTACAGTACCTTACTATCTATTAATAAGCATTAGTAAATAAATAAATAAGAACAGCATTTATTTGAAATAGAAAACGTTTGCAACATTATAAACTTATAACTTAACTTTCACTTTTGATTAATAAAATCTGTCCTTTAATGTTGGTTGCACTGAATGAGTTTGATTTGGCAAACAAAACATTTCAAAACATTTTTATAGTATTTTAAATATGAAAATGATTAATTTAGAAATTTAAAACATGTTCATCTTATAAGAGATGCATTCAGGGCTGGACTGGGACAAAAAATCAGCCCTGGACACTTCATCCAGACCGGCCCACTATGCACACACACACACACACACACACACACACACACACACACACACACACACACACACACACACACACACACACACACACACACACACACGCGCGCGCGCGCACACACACACACACACACACACACACACACACACAAAACACACACACATCTATACGTACATTAATCTGCATGTAAAATTACTGATTAGATTTTATTTACTATCAGAACCAAGAAAAAAATATAGCTGCGAGCAGCGATGGCGGGCCCAAGCCGGTGGCACCGCAACCCCGGTTCCTTTAGTTACCTAAAGGCACCCAGGTGGCGGTGCCGAAGGCTTTGGCCCTTTCATGATTAAATGTTAAAACGGCTTGCCATACTCTGTCATTTCGACTAGTCACAGTTATGTTACAGATATCTTAAATGATAATACAAACTATCCAAAATGTAATTACGAATAGACAGAAAGACGTTGATGATATCTACAATGTTAATTCCGGACAGGCAAACTTAGCTTTTAAATGTTAAAGGGCTTGCCATACAGGGACGTAGGCTCAGAGAGAGGCTCACCATATTCAAACCAAATATCTGACTTCCTCTTGGTCCGAGCTAATGACTATGTATTAGAAAGTTGTCCGGCTTGAGGAGTACAATGTATATAGCGATTTTTGTAACTGTAGATAAAACTAACAACCCCACTTTTGTCAAAAGGTGGCGCTATTTAGTCCTTGCACTATGCCCGTTTCTGAAACTTTGCACATGTCTACTGGCTAATAAATGTGATGTATCTGTTGAGTTTCAAGCAATTTCAATTTCAATTTGACTGTTGAAAAGAAGTGCGCCGATTAGATACTCAGGATCGGTATCGGCTCTGACACTGCCATCTTTGACGAGGCTGATTCAAATTCTATATTGTGCATATACTATTCTGTTAGGCACAAAGGCACAAAAACTTTCTAAAGTACCATAAAGTTTTTTGTGTACTGTATTATTAGTGTTCTGAAGCTATTATGTGATATAGAAATTAATATTTAAGTCATTAAATTCAAGAACACAAACTTTTCCCTCTCTGCGCCTGTCAGTCATTCTCCATTCAGCATTCAAACAGCACGTCACATTCGGTTACAGTCAATGATGAAACGATCTTCAAGATGATTGAATGTTAATCCTATTATACTGGATCTTTAAGATAAAGGTCTAAAGGTCTATATTTTCGAATGAAGAAACTTTTTCTTGCTGGACTTTATTGCTGTAACTTAATCGTGTTACTTTCTACGGGTGTCGGACGCTGTCGGTTAGATCACAACACTAGAGTCAGAGCACTATAATTGTTCTTCACGCACACAGTAACTGAAATTTAAAACCTTTAAAAGAAAAGGCTCAATAAACTATTGCATAGATAGATAATGTATAATACACTGTTCATAAATATGTATTTCCTTTGTGCTTTGAACTTTTCAATACGGACTCAATGCGCTGTAACTTCATGTGGCTTCAAGCACATCATTCTCCGCTCGGGATGCACATAAGTGCTTTGTGCTGCACCGTATTGGAGCCGTAATATCATAATGCAGTGACGTAATGACAGATTATTAATTGCCTTTCAATTATATGTTGCTTATAGCAGCCATGGCTATATTTTTTTTAATGATTTTTGTTATCTTGTTTTTTCATGAATGTTTTTCAAAAATAAGAGCAATGTGTATTATCTATTATTAATATGGTTTATAATAGCATTTTTGTCATAGATTATGACAAAGTAATCATATGATCCACCAGCGAGGAACCAGCAGAACAGAGTGAACATTCTTTCTGTTTAGTTCAATCCTACTTAATAGGAATTTATTTAAAATGCTCGCTCTACTCCACACCATTAATGTCTTGTGCGGACATCCGTATTTTGACTTTCGGTTTTAAGTAAGCGATTTAAAAGCTCCCAAGTCCCAGCGGAGTCACACGTTGATTAACCGGTGGGAATATACACAATAGGCCTACCTGATATTGAACACAAGAGGGCAGTATAGCACTACGTATGACTCAGATTATTATTTTTTTTATGAATTTACAAACAATTCTGGCTGTTTTTGAACGTAAACACAATTCTTAAATGAAAAAAAGGAAAAATTGGGGAAGTTATAATATTTGTATAATTTAATTTAGAAACAAATGATGTATAATTACATTTTTAGAAGATATGAGGCTTTTAGTGTTTACTTTTTTGACATTACTTTAATCTTTTGCCATAGTTGCACATGTCTACTGGCTAATAAATGTGATGTATCTGTTGAGTTTCAAGCAATTTCAAGCAAGCTAAGAGTCACCAAAGCATCAAAAAAATAATGTTAAAGTTTGTTTCGTTGCCACGGCATTTTGAAAGTGACACACTTCCTGCTGCCAGTTGGTGGCGCTATAACTTTGACTCACAATAGTCACATCCATGTGATCGGTCTCTTACAGCGAAAACACTGCTGAAGTTTCATCAAGATCAGTTAATGTATGCTGAAGTTATAACACACATCCTGTTTCATGTTTCTCGCCATAATTTCGTTTCCTCGCCACGGCCAACCGTTCGAGATATCAAAAATCCCGTGGCTTTTTCATCCTTAATGTCTTGACTTCACGCTGATCGAGTTTCGTCGAATTTGGTTCAGTGCTCTAGGAGCAATAATTTAAATTACATTGCATGTGTTTTTAAACACAACCCTAAATAGCCAATTCCTGTTGGGCTGGGGTAAAAAGTAAGAGTGTGAAGTATATATGAAACGATGAGATCTATATGTGTACCAAGTTTCATATTATTACATGCAAGTGTGTTTGATTTATGGACCAAATTTTCAGACCAAGTTTATTGACCAAGTTAATCTGATAATAAACTAATTATATAAAACTATTGTCAATTCACTACAATTAAACTAGTTATATGCCTTTACTTATAAAAATAAAAATAAAAACTTATTTAAAAAATACCAGGCTTGAGAAATGTATTTTCTTTATGCAGGTCATACACACAGCAGTGAAATGGTTAAGCCCCCTCCCCCTGCACACACACACACACACACACAGACAGCCAAGCCAGCCAGCCAAAGGCTCAGAGTGGCCATATTCAAACAAAAATATCTGAGTTTCTGTGGGTCCTAGCTAATAAGTGTCAATTAGAAAGTTGTCCGGCTCGAGGAGTACAATATACATACCAATTTTTGTAACTCTAGTTAAAACTAACCACCCCACTTTTGTCAAAAGGTGGCGCTACTGAGCCCTCACCACGCCCGTTTCTGCTTTGCACATGTCTACTGGCTAATAAATGTGATGTGTCTGTCGAGTTTCATGCAATTTTGAAGCATGCTAAGGGTCTCAAAAGCATCCTAAAAGCATCCTAAAAGAAGGGTAAAGTTTGATGCGTCGCCACGGCAACAGTTTCAAAGATATCAAGAATCCATTCACAGGTCTACATCTGCCGTATGTTTACATTATACATATGAAGTTTGAAGCAAATCGGGTAAAAATAAAAGGGTGATATCTAAGCATTTTGAAAGTGACACACTTCCTGCTGCCAGTTGGTGGCGCTATAACTTTGACTCACAATAGTCACATCCATGTGATCGTCCTCTTACAGCGAACACACTGCTGAAGTTTCATCAAGATCAGTTAATGTATGCTGAAGTTATAACACACTTCCTGTTTCACGTTTCTCGCCATGATTTCGTTTCCTCGCCACGGACAAACCGTTCGAGATATAAAAATCCCCTCGCAAACTTTCATCCTCAATGTCTTGACTTCACGCTGACCGAGTTTCGTCGAATGTGGATCAAAGCTCTAGGAGGAGTATTTGACATTCCATTGCGAGCGTTTTACAAACAAACCTCAATAGCCGACTTCCTGTTGGGCTGGGGTAAAAAGTAAGAGCGCGAGGTATAGATGAAACGATGAGATCAACATGTGTACCGAGTTTCATATTATTACATACAAGCGTGTTTGAGTTATGGACCAAGTGTTCGGACCCCGTTCCAGGGGCGCTGACGAGCTGCCCTGCCACGCCCGGGTACCATCTTCAGCCCGGCTCTGATGGCCGCGGGTTCTGACCCGTGTGCAAAGTTTCAAGAGTTTTCGAGCACGTTAAGGGCCCCAAAAGTGCCCAAAAGGTAGCAAAATAATAATACTAAATAATAAATATAGCTGCGAGCAGCGATTGCGGGCCCAAGCCGGTGGCACCGCAACCCGATGCCTTTAGTTACCCAAAGGCACCGGGATGGTGGTACCGCCGGCTTTGGCCCTTTATCGCTGCTCACAGCTATATTTATATTTAATATAAAGCCGGTGGCACCGCCACCTTGGTGCCTTTAGGGTTATTCTGTACGACGTGTAAAAACGTAACCCCCGCTTTGACTATCAAAAAGAAGTGTATTGTAGAGCTTGCATCAATGCGGACTCGATGCGCTGTGCGCTGTAACTCCATGTGGCTTTAAGCGCATCATTCTCCACTCGGGATGCGCATAAGCGTTTTGTGCCACACTGTACTGAGCCTTTCATATCATAATGCAGTGACGCAATGACAGATTATTAATTGCCTTTCTTGTTCTGTTCCATCTATTATATGTTGATAATAGATAGGACAGAGCACTAAAAACCTCAAACAAAGCACTAAAAACTTAAGCTGTTTGCTGTGTAGTCTGAGAATGAGCTGTTTGATTTGCACCCTCTTCCTCTTCACTGTCCTCCATAAAAACCAGCTATCCAGGTCCATGTTGTTCTAGAAAGTTTGTATGTTGCTGCCTCAATTAACATCTCTGCTATACATTTAAAACATGGCTATATCTAAAATAATTTATCTTTTTGATTTTTGTTATCTTGTTTTCATGAATATTTTACAACAATACAAAGAGCAATGTGTATTTTCCATTAATATAGTTTGTAATGGCTTTTTTGTCATAGATTATAATCATATATTTTTTGGATTTGTTATTTATCTTTATAATGAAGTTGTCTGTATTAAGTAGATTGTGTTTAACACACACAAGAGTGATTTATTAGTTCAACACATAGTTATAGAAATTCTACTTATCTAAAAAAAACCCTGCACTTTATACAAACACACACACACACACACACACACACACACACACACACACACACACACACACACACACACACACACACACACACACACACACACACACACACACACACACACACACACACACACACACACACACACACACACACACAAATACATGTAAATAAAAATACAAAAAAAAAAATCAAATGGTTTTTAGTCAGAGTATTATTTTATACAGAAACAAATATTTGTAATTCAGATAAGAATGAAGTTAGTGTTTTAAAATCTTAAGGAAAACAAATATATTGAAAATAGCACATGATTTTTAAATTCATTCAACTTCAATTACAAATACAATCTTACTTTTATTTAAAGCAAACTATACATTTAAAAGATGGGGGTTATATGCCTATTTTGTCATTTAAAAATATTGTTATGCAAAATTGTTATGCAAAAAGACAGGACTTAGAGACAAGGACTTGTAGGAAAAATCGCAGCCAGCCACACACACACACATAAACACAGACAACAGCCCTCCCCTCCCACACACACACCACCCACACACACACACACACACACACACACAGACAGAGAGAGAGAGAGAGAGAGAGAGAGAGAGAGAGAGAGAGAGAGAGAATCGCAGGGGAAATAAATCCATTCAAACTACAATATCTGACTTTCTGTTGCTCAGAGCGAATGACTTTAAATTGGAAAGTTGATCGGCTTGACGAGAACAATATACGTGGTAAGTTTTGTAACTGTAGGTAAAATGAGCAAAGTTATAACACACTTTATGTGTCCTTTTTTAGTCATAAAATTCATTTCCTCGCCACGGCCAGACCGTTCGAGATATCAAAAATCCGTCCGGAATTGAGCATCCTCAATGTCTTGACTTCATGCACACCGAGTTTGGTTGTGATTGGTAAACACATGCGTTGTAATTTGATGTATTTCTCCTAGGACAATTATTCAAACAACCCATAATTCATAATTCATAAATAACTTCCATTTGAACTGTCATAAAACTTAGAGCACGAAAGTTGTTTGGCCTGATGTGATCTATAATTGTACCGAGTTTCATATTAATTCATGCAAGTGTGTTTGATTTATGGACAAAATGTTCGAATCCCAGTCCAGGGGCGCTGTCGAGCCGCCCTGCCACGCCCGGTTACCAGCTTCAGCCGGCCCTGATGGCCATGGGTTCTGACCCGTGTGCAAAGTTTCAAGAGTTTTCGAGGATGTTAAGGCCCCCGAAAATGCCAGAGAAGTCGCACACAGCAAATAAAGGGTTAAAATTAACCTGACAGGCGCCCCTCCTCTCACTCACACAGAGGGACACTGAGAGACTGGCAAAATTCTGAGATTTTCTCTACATTCAAACAAACATATCTGACTTTTCTGTGGGTCCTAGCTAATGAGTGTCAATTAGAAAGTTGTCCGGCTCGAGGAGTACAATATACATACCGATTTTTGTAACTGTAGATAAAACTAACAACCCCACTTTTGTCAAAGGTGGCGCTACTGAGCCCTCACCACGCCCGTTTCTGAAACTTTGCACATGTCTACTGGCTAATAAATGTGATGTGTCTGTCGAGTTTCATGCATTTTGAAGCATGCTAAGGGTCTCAAAGTATCCTAAAAGCATCCTAAAAGAAGGGTAAAGTTTGATGCGTCGCCACGGCAACAGTTTCAAAGATATCAAGAATCCATTCACAGGTCTACATCTGCCGTATGTTTACATTATACAGATGAAGTTTGAAGCAAATCGGGTAAAAATGAAAGGGTGATATCAAAGCATTTTGAAAGTGACACACTTCCTGCTGCCAGTTGGTGGCGCTATAACTTTGACTCACAATAGTCACATCCATGTGATCGTCCTCTTACAGCGAACACACTGCTGAAGTTTCATCAAGATCGGTTGATGTATGCTGAAGTTATAACACACTTCCTGTTTCACGTTTCTCGCCATTATTTGTTTCCTCGCCACGGCCAAACCGTTCGAGATATCAAAAATCCCCTCGCAAACTTTTCATCCTCAATGTCTTGACTTCACGCTGACCGAGTTTTCGTCGAATTTGGATCAAAGCTCTAGGAGGAGTATTAAAAAATTCCATTGCGAGTGTTTTACGAACAACCCTAAATAGCCGACTTCCTGTTGGGCTGGGGTAAAAAGTTAAAGCACGAGGTATAGATGAAACGATGAGATCAACATGTGTACCGAGTTTCATATTATTACATGCAAGGTGTTTTGATTATGGACCAAGTGTTCGGACCCCGTTCCAGGGGCGCTGACGAGCCCCCCTGCCACGCCCGGGTACCATCTTCAGCCCGGCTCTGATGGCGCGGGTTCTGACCCGTGTGCAAGTTTCAAGAGTTTTTGAGCATGTTAAGGGCCCAAAAGTGCCCGAATAGTCGTATAAATAATAATATAAAAAATATAGGCGATGCGAGCAGCGATCGGGCCCAAGCCGAGTGGCACCGCAACCCCGGCTCCTTTAGCTTACCTAAAGCACGAAAGTGGTGGCGCGTGCACCGAAGGCTTTTGGCCCTTTCATGATTAAATATTAAAACGGCTTGCCATAGTCTGTCATTTTTGACTAGTCACAATTATGTTACAGATATTCTTAAATGATAATACAAACTATCCAAATGTAATTACGACTAGACAGAAAGACATTGTTGATATCTACAATGTTAATTTCCGATAGGCAAACTTAGCTTTTAAATGTTAAAAGGGCTTGCATACAGGACGTTAGGCTCAGAGAGGTCTCACCATATTCAAACCAAAATATCTGACTTCCTCTTGGTCTGAGCTAATGACTATGAATTAGAAAGTTGTC
>NW_024121573.1:0-30222 GCF_016745375.1 Pimephales promelas | reverse complement strand
ACCTTCAGGGAACCTTCTAGGAACGTTCCCTATTGGTGATCCAGGAAAGTTTTCTTAACGTAAATAGAACGTTCCTTAAGGTTAGGGGAACGTTCTGGGAACCTACTTGAACGTTCTCGCAACGTTCTGGAACGTTCCGAGTAGGTTCCCAGAACGTTCTTGTAACATACCAAGGTTAGTAGAACGTTCTGGAAACTTTAAGGGAACGTTTGCATAATGTTCCCAGAACGTTGTGGGAACGTTTTGGGAATGTTCTGATAAAGTTTCCAGAACGTTCCCCTAACCTTAAGAGACGTTCTATATATGTTAAGAAAACTTTCCTGATCACCATAGGGAACGTTCTGGGAACATTCTGGAACGTTCTGGGAACCAAAAACTAACATTCCCAGAACGTTCCCAGAACGTAAAATTGTTTGCTGGGATGTTGCAGCTATGTGAAAAAAAAAATGATCAAAACGCGGGGATGCGTTATTGGTCCCCTGGGGGTTAAGAAGTAAGCCCAGTTCCAAGTCGTCTCTTTCGTCGCTGGTTAAGCCCAATTCCAAGTTGTATTAGTTTTCACTGGCTCAGCCAAGCACCAAGATTTCTTTGACGTCCAGCTCCAAGTCTCCTTAATCGTGAATGGTCCCATCCAGCTTCCTCTCCCTCCTTCTCAGCAGGCCCGGTTCTAGAACCAAATCACTTGGGTGCTTTTGAAAATAGTGAGGGTGCTCAAATGTTAAACAATGTACAATATCCATGATCGAGTAGCCTATGTCCTGTAGGAGTTTTTGACCTTTACATATCATTTCATATAGTTAAGATAAGAAATGTTACACACAGAGTGCTTTTTCCCCAAATAACAGCAGTAACCTGTTGCAAATGTGTGAAGTATTGAAACTGATTTTAGTTAATAAAAGTAACGTTCATGTTAGACATTTAGTTTATGACGACAATGAATCAGTGCTTTTAAACGAAAGAGCTGATTTAAAGATTAAATGCTGGTCACTCGACGGCGTCGGCACTTGCTGGGATTTATCACGGGTGTTTGAATGAGTGTCATGCAGTGAAAGCATAGGCGTCGATTTCGGTGGGGGCGGTGGGTACGCGTCCCCACCAGATTTCATTAGTAATTTTGTACCCACCACTTTTGGAAATATTGAGGCACGAACCTACTACAAATAAAACATCTCCAGTTAACTAGCAGATCATTAATTTAGTTCGCTCTTACAGTAATTAAGAGATCTAGCTAGCGGTTAAATTTTATGTTTTTGAAATCAAGCTGAGCGCTTGTTGCCACTGTTGTCAGTTTCATGGATACAGTTCTCTTGCGGCTCGCGCAATCTTCACTCGGACACGCACTACGCGCACTTCAATCTACCGCCGTTGCAGAGACTCTCCATTCATTCCGATATATAGATACATTTATTGGCTATCTAAAGGCAGCCCCATCTCAATAACGAATTTCCTGAGTGGGACGCACACACGCAAACCAAGTGCAATTAAAGAGACGGCTTCACCTATGCGTATTACGATCGCGAAAGGACACAACCAATCCAATGCATTAAACATGAAATACTGAAATAAATTCTGATGTGAAAAATCGCGTTAATGGATTTATATTGTGTAACCTATTATTTGTATGAGTGTGAAATCCATCAGTGTGTCTTTTGTCTGCAAAATCTCAACATGTGTGTGAATTAAAAATTAATCTGAGGGTGCTTTCACTTTTGTTTGAGGGTGCTTAGGTGTTTGAAATTTAACTTGTCCGGTCAGACAACTAATTTTCTCTTTTACTTGTCTTACAAAAAATCCACTTGTCCCGGACAAGCCTTAATGTCGAGACCTGGAATAGCTGCTGAAACTAGCAGGGATTCAACCGGTTAACGTTAGATAGGCTAGCTAGTTCACATGATACTCTGGTCAAACTGTTAGCTAATTCCAGCTGTCTGGACACATATATTCCCAGCAATGATGAGATGACTCAATATACTCTATTAAGATATGTTCTTCTTCTCACGTTGATCAGTCAGTAGAAACTTTGGCAAGATGTAAATGTAAGAGCTGCTGTCCTCTTCTGTTACTTCAGCGAGCATCCGTCGCGCGACTCGCGCAAGCCTGTGAAAATCTTACCCAGATACCGCAATGCTATTTTCTGATTTGCTGTTCAATAGCTATATTTTTTATTTGATTAGCTGGTGCGTGGCAGGGCATTTAAAGCTCTACGGGGAACTCACTTGATTCCTCTAATGTTTCACTGTTTAAAAAATAGTGCCGCAACTTTGTGTGCGTTATCCTCATAATGTCTATGCGTGAGAAATACAAGGTGTGGCGTGTGAGCGTGTGAATGGGTTGAAAAGGGTGTGTCTCACACCAAATGCGTGAGACTTGAGAGCCTTGTGTTAAACACAAACAGCGTTGGCATGTTTACGTTCTTGATCAAATCGAAAATAACGTCATAAAGCATATATACATGAAAAATACATTTAAAACATTAGTACTTATACAAAATTCAGGTCCATAATGTCGTAGACACAATAGCATTACTAGTAGCCTATAGTGGCTATAAAGCCAGCGCTGGCATTTGAAAAAAATAAAACACAAGTCTTAGCCTACTTACAGGTTGTGGCCCAACAACTGCCTCTGGTTTTCTGGAAGCTGTCTTCCGTAAAATGCGCAGCACAGAGAGCTAGATTACAATCGTCATTTTCAGCAACATAATCAAACATAAATTGTATCCATTGTTGACGAAGTACAGCGTCTGTGGGAAGTTCGAATACAGAAGACCTGACAGCTGGATGAACAACTCACTCGACGAGCTGGAGCTGCTGAAATATGCGCATGTCCTTTTCTGCATATTCCGGAGGGAGGGTTGATGCGAATGTGTGGGTTAGTGACGTACCATAACCCAGCTGTAGTCCCAAACGAGGCGTTTTTGTAGGCAATTATACTTCCTGATTTTAAAAAGACGATATCTCTGCTTACATTGAACTTTCAGCGCTGCAACTTTGCAGATACTGTTCATGCACCAACAGCAACATTACACACTATTTAAAATGAAAAAAGTGAAATCGCAGTCAACCCCCCCCTTAATGACGGAGTATTTTAAGCCTATGTTGCAGCTATGTGAAAAAAAAATGATCAAAACGCGGGGATGCGTTATTGGTCCCCTGGGGGTTAAGAAGTTAAGCCCAGTTCCAAGTCGTCTCTTTCGTCGCTGGTTAAGCCCAATTCCAAGTTGTATTAGTTTTCACTGGCTCAGCCAAGCACCAAGATTTCTTTGACGTCCAGCTCCAAGTCTCCTTAATCGTGAATGGTCCCATCCAGCCTTCCTCTCCCTCCTTCTCAGCAGGCCCGGTTCTAGAACCAAATCACTTAGGGTGCTTTTGAAAATAGTGAGGGTGCTCAAATGTTAAACAATGTACAATATCCATGATCGAGTAGCCTATGTCCCTGTAGGAGTTTTTGACCTTTACATATCATTTCATATAGTTAAGATAAGAAATGTTACACACAGAGTGCTTTTTCCCCAAATAACAGCAGTAACCTGTTGCAAATGTGTGAAGTATTGAAACTGATTTTAGTTAATAAAAGTAACGTTCATGTTAGACATTTAGTTTATGACGACAATGAATCAGTGCTTTTAAACGAAAGAGCTGATTTAAAGATTAAATGCTGGTCACTCGACGGCGTCGGCACTTGCTGGGATTTATCACGGGTGTTTGAATGAGTGTCATGCAGTGAAAGCATAGGCGTCGATTTCGGTGGGGGCGGTGGGTACGCGTCCCCACCAGATTTCGTCATTAGTAATTTTGTACCCACCACTTTTGGAAATATTGAGGCACGAACCTACTACAAATAAAACATCTCCAGTTAACTAGCAGATCATTAATTTAGTTCGCTCTTACAGTAATTAAGAGATCTAGCTAGCGGTTAAATTTTATGTTTTTGAAATCAAGCTGAGCGCTTGTTGCCACTGTTGTCAGTTTCATGGATACAGTTCTCTTGCGGCTCGCGCAATCTTCACTCGGACACGCACTACGCGCACTTCAATCTACCGCCGTTGCAGAGACTCTCCATTCATTCCGATATATAGATACATTTATTGGCTATCTAAAGGCAGCCCCATCTCAATAACGAATTTCCTGAGTGGGACGCACACACGCAAACCAAGTGCAATTAAAGAGACGGCTTCACCTATGCGTATTACGATCGCGAAAGGACACAACCAATCCAATGCATTAAACATGAAATACTGAAATAAATTCTGATGTGAAAAATCGCGTTAATGGATTTATATTGTGTAACCTATTATTTGTATGAGTGTGAAATCCATCAGTGTGTCTTTTGTCTGCAAAATCTCAACATGTGTGTGAATTAAAAATTAATCTGAGGGTGCTTTCACTTTTGTTTGAGGGTGCTTAGCACCCTCAAGCACCCCCGTAGAACCGGGCCTGCTTCTCAGCCATCCAGCTCATTGGCCTTGTCTCCACTGTCTACCTGCAGCCCCTCAGCTCCTCCAGTGGATCTATCTTGGCCCCCTCCGACCCATCGGCTCCACCAGGTTCTGCCATCCCTCAAGCTCCATCAGGCTCCCTCAGCCCTCTGACTCCACCTTGGTCCATTATCGCACTGGATCCACCCTAGACTTCCAAAACATCAGCTGCGCCTCATTTTCTTGTTCTGTTTAATTTGTTTATTTTCCTGTAAATCTCTCGGTATGATATATTAGGATCAAATATTGGATTCGATTTTTTTTGGTCAACTTGTTTTCTTTCAGTCAGAACAAGTTTTGAGTTTATTTTTGGATCTGATTGATCGTAGGACATATGCACCTACTTTTTTTTTTAAAGAGGCACATGGCTATTAAGTAATTGTTAAGTAATATGTCATTATGGTTATGGGTTTTGTCATCCCCACTAAAGGTCTGTGGGGCAGTCGCACATGCAGTGAGTGTAATGACAGAGAGTGTTTGAAGGATGGGTAAGTTAGGCCGCACACAAATATCAGCACACCAGAATCTGAAATGCTGATGCCAACTGGACGAGACCATTACAGCTGTCTACACTGGACATGACAGACCATTGTAAGTTCATTTCTCCTTCATAACAGAAGTAGTGCAAGAGCTTGGAGTACGTCAGACATAGAGTGAGGCATTAATTTACTGTTGGGTTTTGTTGTGTCGTGTAGCATTGCGTCGCATCCAGGGTTGTATCACTGATTGTAATGGGTTCTAGTTTCTTTGTCCGGTCTAGACACAGTGTTATGAAATAGCAGAGCCTGGTCGCATATTCTCAGTGTTCTTCCTTTAAATCCTAGAGCTCCAGCTTAACCTGACACACTCCCGTGCCATGAACTGTTGGATGTGGCGGTTCATCTGGCACAGTGGAATCCCAGTTGTAGAAGGCAGGAAATTGAAATCCATAGTGTGCACACACACACAAACATGCCTGCACACACAAAACACATGCACGTTCATATACACAAACTAATTTGAGTGTAACATGCTTTCTTTTTCACAGAATATCTAGAATATCTAGAATATAAAAATCGACTGCTGCCGGTAGATCCTTCCAAATTTTAGAAATTTCCAAAACATTGGAAGCAGACACGCTCTATCATTTCATATCTAGACTAAACACATATCTCTTTGACATAGCATGCACATAACACATTATAGACTTCTATAATTCAATGTTAGGCTGCATAGATTAGATCAGCAGGAACTGGGAACACTTTCCATAAATCCTGATGTACTTGTTACATCACAATAAGGATGGCATCTACACAAATATGAGTCTCTCTGTTTATCCCGAGGTTTACCGCAGTCCGCCGGACCCAGGCCGTATCCGGATCGGATGAAGGACCTGAGCCTGAGACCTGAGACACAACGACAACACAGTACTGATGTGTCAACTAGTCTCTCCCCTGTCAAGGCCTCCTTCCCTTACCTTTACCTCTGTACAAATAAACATTTGTGTTCCTTCAGGTGAACAGGTTTGTTATTTCAAACAAACAGCAACTTGACACGATGAACAAACAAATGTTAATAATAATAATAATAATGCATTTTATTTAAAAGCGCCTTTCTGGACAAGGTCGCTGTACAAAGTAAAAACACCAGAATATGTAAAATTAATCAAGAGAATAAAATAAAACATAAAACATAGCACAAATACAAGTAAACAGGACAATTGATGTTTCACAGTAAATAAAATATTTTGAACAGGTAAGTCTTGAGTATGGATTTGAATGCTGTGAGCGAGTTTATGTTCCTAATGTGAGATGGAAGAGAGTTCCACAGTTTGGGTGCAGAGCAACAGAAGGCTCTGCTTCCCATAGTACTGAGGCGGACAGAAGGAACAGAGAGATGAGTGGAAGAAGAGGAAAGGAGAGTACCCGACAGGGTTACACTTTATTTCGATAGTCACTTTATACGTTCTACTAATTAAAAGTAACTTTTCAACAACATGTCAACTATCTCTCATTAGAGTATTAGTATATTATAGTAGACTGTCAGTAGACTGTTAGGTTATGGTTAGGTGTTAGGCTCTGGGTTAGGAGAATAAGTTTACTTGTAGTCGCCAAGTTACTTATAGTCAGTAGAATGTCTGTTGGGGGACCAACAAAATAAATTGTTAGCAGATATTAAGCTGACAGTCTACTAATACTCTAATGACAGTTGGTTGACATGTACAAAGTAGTTGAAAAGTTACTTATAGTTATTAGAATGTCTAAAGTGGACTATCAAAATAAAGTGTTACCAGGGACAGTACTGGCTCTGAACGAAAATGAGCTGTGGAAACGCGTGGGCCTATCACTTTTTGTCCCTCTCTGCTATTATAGTTTTTCAAGATGGCTACCCGGCCTATATATAAGAATAATAAATTCTTTGTTTACGAGGATAAGTCAGATAATTGGCAGAGGTATTTGTACACCATTGAGGACATATTTCTGAATAAAAATATTGATTTTAAATAATAAAATACTTAAAGTATACATTGTCCCTTTAAAAACATCTCAGGTTACGTATGTAACCCTGGTTCCCTGAGAGGGAACGAGACGCTGCGTCGACCCGAGTACGGTTTGCCGGTGCGCACCCGAGTTCGGAAGACAGCGTTCACATCATCCAAACGAACCGAACTCTAACGTCATTCGAACCCGGGGGCACACCAAAAGTGCTAGTGTGAAAGCCCCCAAAGTTTTTCCTGATCTCAAGTATTAAAGGTGGAGGACAGAAGGCCTGCAGCACAACAGACCCACAAATTTAGTAGGGACCTAGGAATACAACCCAACCTGGGGTGAAGAAATACTATCACCATACCAGGTGCAAATAAGTATGTGCAGGCCTCAGCCTCATGTACTATGGAGAAGACTAAATTAAGGATCTCTGCTCAGGGATAACCCAGCAAAGAAGCATTCATTACAGAAATTAAGTACTGTACCAACAGGGCAGAAATCTATGAGCTGGACCCCCTCAGAGGCAGAGCCCACAATAACACCAGATAAGTGTGAAATATTGTATCCCATGAAACTCCCGGGAGCAAAGATATCAGTAAATGCGTACCGGTGTAGCGTCAACCACACCTAATACGTCAGATCCAGTCCAAGCAGAGCTGGATGCGTGAGGGAGAACCAAATAGAGCAATGTGTTGTGACAAACGATGTGAAAGGTCGACTTTACTTTAGTTTGACCAAAGTTCTCCCTAAGAAGCTCCACCACCTCGGGGTGAAGTCTCCATTCCCTGGGGCTCAGCCCCTGCCTCAACAGGATCTCTGCTCTGATATACGAGACCATCAGTGTGTAGTTCGAATATATTAAAAGATGCTTATAATCTAGCCTCCTCTGCCTTTGGCAGACTTCGAGCTCAAGTCTTTGGTAATAAAGATCTCCGTACTTTCACCAAAGCGGCTGTTTACCAGGCAGTCTGCGTTTCCACCCTGCTGTTTGGTGCAGAAGCATGGACTCCCTACCGCAGGCATATTCAGTGTCTTGAGGGTTTTCATATCAGAGCGTATACTAGGTGTCAAATGGAAAGACAAACCCCCCCACACAGAGATCCTCCAGCGCACCAACTCCAGCTGCATGGAGGCAATCCTTGCTAAGCGGCAACTGCGATGGATTGGACACGTTATCCGCATGTCCTCCCACCACCTTTCCCGGCAAGTCCTCTATGGACAGATGTATGAAGCCAGCAGGAGACCTGGGGGTCAGAAGCGTCGATACAAGGATCATCTCAAGGAGACCCTGAAAAGCTGTGACATCAGCCCTGGAGTTCTGGAAGCAAAAGCTGCCAACCGTCAGGGATGGAGTTCTGCATGTGATCTGGGGGCCCACCAGATCGAATTAAAGCGTGCTCAACATAGAACCAAGCAACATCAGCGCAGACTTGAAGTTTATTCACTTCATTTGCACAACACATTCCTTCTCACTAGACGTGACTCCCCCTAAACCTTCTCACACTGTCACATTCTACCATATAATTGCACATCCCTTTTAAAAACACCTCTATTTAAAAAAAGGAAGAAAAAAAAAGGAACCAGGAATTTATATAGTTAAAATTGTACCTGCCATATTACTTTTTTCAAAACCCATACAGATTATCTTATTTTAAGAACACATCATTGTTTAGTCTGTTTATTCCCAACTCTCCATGACCAGGTTCTTTTTATTTTAGGCTGTGCAAATACAAGAGAATGTGGAGTAGATACAGTGGGTGGATCTTGAACAATATCAGATGTAGCCTACTACAATTTTCAACCTCCAGAAATGGGGAAAGGTATCAAATGGCATCTGTTCTCAGAATACTCAATACAACAATCCAAGGGGCTTTAACATCTTTAACATCTATTCACATCCAGGCTGTAGATTGGTCAGTTTTCTGACTCTATGACACGTCATACTGTCATACACAAGTGTTCACACTTTTCCCCATTTGAATGAAAAGCATCACCATCAGGAAGGGAAGAAGAATTGGCACATTAGTCCTCAGTCGCCTCCCGAGAAGTTGGCCCCAGACTATATTAATTTTGCAATGGAGTAGATCTGCATGCCAGCATTCAGATGCTTTTGATCAGATACCTTTATTCAAGAGATTTTTAATAGTTTGAATGGCATGTTCTGCTTCTCGTTGCTTTGTGGAAATCTTTAATCTCCAGTCACTTGCTTGAAATCGTATCCTGAGATTCAAATTTTGGTCCAAAATCTGTGATCAGCGTCTCGGAGATGCAATGCCTCACAAAGAGTGATATGATATGTTTAATTACATCTTATGACTTGGTTTGAGACAGGTAAGCCATCAGGGTAACAGAAAATAATGCAATAAACATTAAACTAAATAACATACAATGTAACACAAAACATGTTAACATTATATTAAAGACAAACAAACAAACAAACAAACATTATAGTCAAGTCAAGTCACATTTATTTATATAGCGCTTTTCACAATACAGATTGTATCAAAGCAGCTTCACAGTGATAACATGAAAGTAGTACAACACAGATCAATAATATTGCTAAACACTAAATAACCCCAACTGAGCAAGCCAAAAGCAAGGCGACAGTGGCAAGGAACCAAAACTCCATCAGATTGGATGGAGAAAAAACCTTGGGAGAACCCTGGCTCAGTCGGGGGCCAGTTCTCCTCTGGCTTACATTTCTATTGTTTATATATAAATAATAAATATAAATATAGCTGCGAGCAGCGATTGCGGGCCCAAGCCGGTGGCACCGCAACCCGATGCCTTTAGTTACCCAAAGGCACCGGGATGGTGGTACCGCCGGCTTTGGCCCTTTATTGCTGCTCACAGCTATATTTATATTTAATATAAAGCCGGTGGCACCGCCACCTTGGTGCCTTTAGGGTTATTCTGTACGACGTGTAAAAACGTAACCCCCGCTTTGACTATCAAAAAGAAGTGTATTGTAGAGCTTGCATCAATGCGGACTCGATGCGCTGTGCGCTGTAACCCCATGTGGCTTTAAGCGCATCATTCTCCACTCGGGATGCGCATAAGCGTTTTGTGCCACACTGTACTGAGCCTTTCATATCTTAATGCAGTGACGCAATGACAGATTATTAATTGCCTTTCTTGTTCTGTTCCATCTATTATATGTTGATAATAGATAGGACAGAGCACTAAAAACCTCAAACAAAGCACTAAAAACTTAAGCTGTTTGCTGTGTAGTCTGAGAATGAGCTGTTTGATTTGCACCCTCTTCCTCTTCACTGTCCTCCATAAAAACCAGCTATTCAGGTCCATGTTGTTCTAGAAAGTTTGTATGTTGCTGTCTCAATTAACATCTCTGCTATACATTTAAAACATGGCTATATCTAAAATAATTTATCTTTTTGATTTTTGTTATCTTGTTTTTCATGAATATTTTACAACAATACAAAGAGCAATGTGTATTTTCCATTAATATAGTTTGTAATGGCTTTTTTTGTCATAGATTATAATCATATATTTTTTGGATTTGTTATTTATCTTTATAATGAAGTTGTCTGTATTAAGTAGATTGTGTTTAACACACACGAGAGTGATTCATTAGTTCAACACATAGTTATAGAAATTCTACTTTATCTAAAAAAAACCCTGCACTTTATACACACACACACACACACACACACACACACACACACACACACACACACACACACACACATAAATACATGTAAATAAAAATACCAAAAAAAAAACATCAAATGTGTTTTTAGTCAGAGTATTATTTTATACAGAAACAAATATTTGTAATTCAGATAAGAATGAAGTTAGTGTTTTAAAATCTTAAGGAAAACAAATATATTAAAATATAGCACATGAATTTTAAATTCATTCAACTTCAATTACAAATACAATCTTACTTTTATTTAAAGCAATCTATACATTTAAAAGATGGGGGTTATATGCCTATTTTGTCATTTAAAAATATTGTTATGCAAAATTGTTATGCAAAAAGACAAGGACTTAGAAACAAGGACTTGTAGGAAAAATCACAGCCAGCCACACACACACACATAAACACAGACAACAGCCCTCCCCTCCCCACACAGACACACACACCCACACACACAGAGAGAGAGAGAGAGAGAGAGAGAGAGAGAGAGAGAATCGCAGGGGAAATAAATCCATTCAAACTACAATATCTGACTTTCTGTTGCTCAGAGCGAATGACTTTAAATTGGAAAGTTGATCGGCTTGACGAGAACAATATACGTGGTAAGTTTTGTAACTGTAGGTAAATTGAGCAAAGTTATAGCACACTTTATGTGTCCTTTTTTAGTCATAAAATTCATTTCCTCGCCACGGCCAGACCGTTCGAGATATCAAAAAACCGTCCGGAATTGAGCATCCTCAATGTCTTGACTTCATGCACACCGAGTTTGGTTGTGATTGGTAAACACATGCATTGTGATTTGATGTATTTCTCCTAGGACAATTATTCAAACAACCCATAATTCATAATTCATAAATAACTTCCATTTGAACTGTCATAAAACTTAGAGCACGAAAGTTGTTTGGCCTGATGTGATCTATAATTGTACCGAGTTTCATATTAATTCATGCAAGTGTGTTTGATTTATGGACAAATGTTCGAATCCCAGTCCAGGGGGCGCTGTCGAGCCGCCCTGCCACGCCCGGTTACCAGCTTCAGCCCGGCCCTGATGGCCATGGGTTCTGACCCGTGTGCAAAGTTTCAAGAGTTTTCGAGGATGTTAAGGCCCCCGAAAATGCCAGAGAAGTCGCACACAGCAAATAAAGGGTTAAAATTAACCTGACAAGCCCCCCTCCTCTCACTCACACAGAGAGACACTGAGAGACTGGCAAAATTCTGAGATTTTCTCTACATTCAAACAAACATATCTGACTTTCTGTGGGTCCTAGCTAATGAGTGTCAATTAGAAAGTTGTCCGGCTCGAGGAGTACAATATACATACCGATTTTTGTAACTGTAGATAAAACTAACAACCCCACTTTTGTCAAAAGGTGGCGCTACTGAGCCCTCACCACGCCCGTTTCTGCAACTTTGCACATGTCTACTGGCTAATAAATGTGATGTGTCTGTCGAGTTTCATGCAATTTAAAGCATGCTAAGGGTCTCAAAAGCATCCTAAAAGCATCCTAAAAGAAGGGTAAAGTTTGATGCGTCGCCACGGCAACAGTTTCAAAGATATCAAGAATCCATTCACAGGTCTACATCTGCCGTATGTTTACATTATACATATGAAGTTTGAAGCAAATCGGGTAAAAATAAAAGGGTGATATCAAAGCATTTTGAAAGTGACACACTTCCTGCTGCCAGTTGGTGGCGCTATAACTTTGACTCACAATAGTCACATCCATGTGATCGTCCTCTTACAGCAAACATACTGCTGAAGTTTCATCAAGATCAGTTAATGTATGCTGAAGTTATAACAAACTTCCTGTTTCACGTTTCTCGCCATGATTTCGTTTCCTCGCCACGGCCAAACCGTTCGAGATATCAAAAATCCCCACACAAGCTTTCATCCTCAATGTCTTGACTTCACGCTGACCGAGTTTCATCGAATTTGGATCAAAGCTCTAGGAGGAGTATTTCAAATACCATTGCGAGCGTTTTACAAACAAACCTCAATAGCCGACTTCCTGTTGGGCTGGGGTAAAAAGTAAAAGCGCGAGGTATAGATGAAACGATGAGATCAACATGCGTACCGAGTTTCATATTATTACATGCAAGCGTGTTTGAGTTATGGACCAAGTGTTCGGACCCCATTCCAGGGGGCGCTGACGAGCCCCCCTGCCACGCCCAGGTACCATCTTCAGCCCGGCTCTGATGGCCGCGGGTTCTGACCCGTGTGCAAAGTTTCAAGAGTTTTCGAGCATGTTAAGGGCCCCAAAAGTGCCCGAATAGTCGTAAGAAAAATAATAATAATAATAAATATAGCTGCGAGCAGCGATGGCGGGCCCAAGCCGGTGGCACCGCAACCCCGGCTCCTTTAGTTACCTAAAGGCACCGGGGTGGCGGTGCCGAAGGCTTTGGCCCTTTCATGATTAAATGTTAAAACAGCTTGCCATAGTCTGTCATTTTGACTAGTCACAATTATGTTACAGATATCTTAAATGATAATACAAACTATCCAAAATGTAATTACGACTAGACAGAAAGACATTGTTGATATCTACAATGTTAATTTCCGGATAGGCAAACTTAGCTTTTAAATGTTAAAAGGGCTTGCCATACACGGACGTAGGCTCAGAGAGAGTCTCACCATATTCAAACCAAAATATCTGACTTCCTCTTGGTCTGAGCTAATGACTATGAATTAGAAAGTTGTCTGGCTTGAGGAGTACAATGTATATAACGATTTTTGTAACTGTAGATAAAAATAACAACCCCACTTTTGTCAAAAGGTGGCGCTATTTAGTCCCTGCACCATGCCCGTTTCTGAAACTTTGCACATGTCTACTGGCTAATAAATGTGATGTGTCTGTTGAGTTTCATGCAATTTCAAGCATGCTAAGAGTCTCAAAAGCATCCTAAAATAATTTAAAAGTTTGAAGCTTTGCCACGGCAACAGTTTAAAAGATATCAAGAATCCATTCACAGGTCTACATCTACCGTATGTTTACATTATACAGATGAAGTTTTTGATCTGTTTTTCATCATTATACAGATTAAGTTTTTCATCTGTTTACATTATACAGATGAAGTTTTTCATTCATATTATTACATGCAAGCGTGTTTGATTTATGGACCAAGTTTTCGGATCCCGTTCCAGGTGGCGCTGTCTAGCCCCCCTGCCACGCCTAGGTACCATCTTCAGCCCGGGCCTGATGGCTGTGGGATATGACCTGTGTGCAAAGTTTCAAGAGTTTTCAAACCCGTTAAGGGCCTCAAAAGCCATTAAGAGTCTCAAAATCATCAAAAAAAAAGAATTTTAAAGTTTGATGCGTTGCCACGGCAACAGTATCAAAGATATCAAGAATCCATTCACAGGTCTTCATCTGCCATGTATTTACATTATACAGATGAAGTTTGAAGCAAATCGGGTAAAAATAAGAGGTTGATTTCAAAGCATTTTGAAAGTGACACACTTCCTGCTGCCAGTTGGTGGCGCTATAACTTTGACTCGAAATAGTCACATCCATGTGATCGTCCTCTTACAGCGAACACACTGATGAAGTTTCATCAAGATATGTTAATGTATGCTGAAGTTATAACACACTTCCTGTTTCACGTTTCTCGCCATAATTTCGTTTCCTCGCCACGGCCAAACCGTTTGAGATATCAAAAATCCCCTCACAAACTTTCATCCTCAATGTCTTGACTTCTTGCACACCGAGTTTGGTTGTGATTGGTAAACACATGCGTTGTAATTTGATGTATTTCTCCTAGGACAACTATTCAAACAACCCATAATTCTCAACTTCCATTTTAATTGTCGTAAAACTTAGAGCAAGAAAGTTGTTTGGCCTGATGTGATCTATAATTGTACCGAGTTTCATATTAATTCACGCAAGTGTGTTTGATTTATGGACAAATGTTCGAATCCCAGTCCAGGGGGCGCTGTCGAGCCGCCCTGCCACGCCCGATGACCAGCTTCAGCCCGGCCCTGATGGCCATGGGTTCTGACCCGTGTGCAAAGTTTCAAGAGTTTTAGAGGATGTTAAGGCCCCCGAAAATGCCAGAGAAGTCGCACACAGCAAATAAAGGGTTAAAATTAACCTGACAGGCGCCCCTCCTCTCATTCACACAGAGGGACACTGAGACACTGGCAAAATTCTAAGATTTTCTCTACATTCAAACAAAGATATCTGACTTTCTGTGGGTCCTAGCTAATGAGTGTCAATTAGAAAGTTGTCCGGCTTGAGAAGTACAATATACATACCGATTTTTGTAACTCTAGTTAAAACTAACAACCCCACTTTTGTCAAAAGGTGGCGCTACTGAGCCCTCACCACACCCGTTTCTGAAACGTTGCACATGTCTACTGGCTAATAAATGTGATGTGTCTGTCGAGTTTCATGCAATTTGAAGCATGCTAAGAGTCTCAAAAGCATCCTAAAAGCATCCTAAAAGAAGGGTAAAGTTTGATGCGTCGCCACGGCAACAGTTTCAAAGATATCAAGAATCCATTCACAGGTCTACATCTGCCGTATGTTTACATTATACATATGAAGTTTGAAGCAAATCGGGTAAAAATAAAAGGGTGATATCAAAGCATTTTGAAAGTGACACACTTCCTGCTGCCAGTTGGTGGCGCTATAACTTTGACTCACAATAGTCACATCCATGTGATCGTCCTCTTACAGCGAACATACTGCTGAAGTTTCATCAAGATCAGTTAATGTATGCTGAAGTTATAACAAACTTCCTGTTTCACGTTTCTCGCTATGATTTCGTTTCCTCGCCACGGCCAAACCGTTCGAGATATCAAAAATCCCCACACAAGCTTTCATCCTCAATGTCTTGACTTCACGCTGACCGAGTATCGTCGAATTTGGATCAAAGCTCTAGGAGGAGTATTTCAAATACCATTGCGAGCGTTTTACAAACAAACCTCAATAGCCGACTTCCTGTTGGGCTGGGGTAAAAAGTAAAAGCGCGAGGTATAGATGAAACGATGAGATCAACATGCGTACCGAGTTTCATATTATTACATGCAAGCGTGTTTGAGTTATGGACCAAGTGTTCGGACCCCATTCCAGGGGGCGCTGACGAGCCCCCCTGCCACGCCCGGGTACCATCTTCAGCCCGGCTCTGATGGCCGCGGGTTCTGACCCGTGTGCAAAGTTTCAAGAGTTTTCGAGCATGTTAAGGGCCCCAAAAGTGCCCGAATAGTCGTAAGAAATAATAATAATAATAAAATATAGCTGCGAGCAGCGATGGCGGGCCCAAGCCGGAGGCACCGCAACCCCGGTTCCTTTAGTTACCTAAAGGCACCCGGGTGGCGGTGCCGAAGGCTTTGGCCCTTTCATGATTAAATGTTAAAACGGCTTGCCATACTCTGTCATTTCGACTAGTCACAATTATGTTACAGATATCTTAAATGATAATACAAACTATCCAAAGTGTAACGACTAGACAGAAAGACGTTGTTGATATCTACAATGTTAATTCCGGACAGGCAAACTTAGCTTTTAAATGTTAAAAGGGCTTGCCATACAGGGACGTAGGCTCAGAGAGAGGCTCACCATATTCAGACCAAAATATCTGACTTCCTCTTGGTCCGAGCTAATGACTATGTATTAGAAAGTTGTACGGCTTGAGGAGTACAATGTATATACCGATTTTTGTAACTGTAGATAAAACTAACAACCAATGTAGTAGCACTTCTCTTTTTTTGATTGGCTGATGCGTAGCAGGGTCGACTGCTGAACTCCAGGCGAGACGCGCTTGATTCTCACGTGAGAGCGGCGCGGCCAGAGAAATTGCGTATATTAAATATATTATTAATAGTTTTTCCGCATGAGAAATACAATGTGTGACGGGAGTGTGAGACAAAAGACTGAAACGAGTGACTGTCATGCTCAATGCGTGACACACTATAAAAAAAATATTTCACACTGACTCCACATTTAGGGGGCCACAAGGGGGTCCAAGCTTGTTGTCGCAGGGGCACTGGCCCCCCCAGGCCCCCGCCTAGAACCGCCATTGCTCACACACACACACACACACACACACACACACTTTCTCTCTCTCTCAAGAAGCAAAAACATGACTGCTAAAGGTTGTATCAGCGATGGCGGGGTAACATCACTTAACATCACGAGTGCTATTCCCTTAGGCCACGCCCCCTTGTCTCCCCAAAGTATTATAAGCAATCATGCGCATCCCGTGTGCAGAATGATGCACTTGAAGCAACACCAAGTCACAGCACGCAACGCTTCACATTGAAAAGAACATAGCGAAGGGATGGTATCTATAATCTATGCTTAGTAGGGCTGCACGATTTGGGAAAATGTCATATTGCCATTATTGAGCCAATATTGCAATTGCGATTTGCGACTCCGATATAATAAAATGGTTTCATGAGTCCAACTTGCTTGGTTCTAAAGTAAAATGCACACACAGATTAATGTTTATTTCTCAACTCAAACTAAAAACAACAACAACAATAAATGATTGATAACACCTATAATGATCAATAAACCATCAACCAAACCAACATTACAGTGATTCCATCAATTGAAAGCCATCAACTTTTTAAAAAATTATTACGCTTAAAAAAATATATAACAGCTTTTAAATTAAGTGAACTTCAAACAATCCCCACATAAACCCATAATAAAAAACATATTTACCTGTGCCCTTCCTGTCTTAACAGGTACAGAAATTGAATAAAGTTATCAAACAGTCTGCGCTGCCTGAATCATAAATTATATATATAATAATCCTTATTAAAGCTACAAAAGTTCTTTACTCAAGATCAGTGAGTAATTTTCTAATTTCCCTTTGTTCTTTTAACTTTACTGAAAGAACGCTTTATTCGCTGCTGGCCCTTTAAGAGCACCCGTTGCCGAGACGCGGATCTCACACGCGCCTCATAGCACAACTCTTTTCATCCATAGACTTTTCTTATGTTATGAAGATACTAGACAAAATCACATTTTGGCATAATTGTGTGTGCTATTGTTCGTTCAAGCTCGAAAGAGAACTGTTTATTCTGGGCTGGCACACGGTCAGTGCATGCGCATTATGCGAGTCTCATCTATTCTAATCTAGGGCACTCACAGGCAGCTTTTCACTTCTTGTCGTGCAAAATGCGAAAAGGCATTTGAACCAATAAGAGGGGGATCTTGTAACACTAGTCAAAGGATGACAAAAAAGAAGAGATGCTGCGCTAATAGCCCTACTTTGTTTATTTCATATAAAATCGCGGCATTTTGCGTTATATAATTGCATAGGTTTGAGATCGCTATTACGACTGCGATATAATTAATCGTGCAGCACTAATGCTTAGTGTATTCTAAAGGGCAATAAACTCCACTCCAGCAAGATAGTCATTTTATGCAAATCATAGACCTTTATGCCTTATCTACAAATAAAGTATAATATTGGGAACATTGATCTTGAAGAGAGTGTCGTCGTGTTACTGTCGCAACCGAACGCGACGCGCTAATGCTGATGCATGGAGAATGACTGAGGCGAGATGACTTTCCGTTAACTTTAACTTAGAGACTAAAATATTAATTTTACCACACATTAAGCTATTGAATGACTTTAGAAGTCTTGGAATATAGTGTGAAAACTTGATTGTGCTTTACAGTTTTTTATGCCTTTAGTGGGGCTTAACAAAATAACACAATATGCAGAATGTCGGACGTCACTTATAGGCTAAACTGTTTTTATAGATAAAACTATTTACATTCGGCAGTCATGAAAACAAATCTCAGATAACGGTTGACTAGGTAACAATGTGTAATTTTGCGCCGGAGTTCTCCTTTAACTTACATTAGCTAGCTAACTACGAACGAGCTAACCAGATAACATTAACAAATTGACAAGCACTTACTGGGCACAGTGGGCAGAATGGCTCTTCAAATGACGGACGAAATTGGAGGTTGTCATCTGACTGTCCGCGATCTTAACGTTGCATGTCTTGCAAAGCGCTGTTCTTTTGCCATCTTGTTGTAAGAAATTCTTGAATCCAAAAGCGACGACGACCCTCGTTATCCCTCCGGCTGACATGTTGATGTGATCTGATGTAAGTGGGCGTGGTGTGCGCGTAAGGTATGAGAGGGCATGACTGATGATCTCGTGATCCAGTCATGACAGCGCTATTCTCAGCCTGCGCTCCAGCTGGATCAACTTTATTTTTTTTTACATAATTTATATATTTTATATTCAAACTGAAAACATGATGTGATTAACACTCAAGTCATATTATTACATGCAAGTGTGTTTGATTTATGGACCAAATTTTCAGATCAAGTTTATGGACCAAGTTAATTTAATTAATAAACTAATTATATAAAACTATTAATGCACTACAATTAAACTGGTTATATGCCTTTACTTATAAAAAATAAAAAACTTATTTAAAAAAATACCAGGCTTAAGGCATTTATTTTTTATGCAGGCCATACACACAGGAGTGAAATGGTTAAGACCCCTCCCCCTACAAACACACACACACACACACACAGACAGCCAAAGACAGAGATGTAGGCTCAGATTGAGCAAGACCACATTCAAACAAACATATCTGACTTTCTGTGGGTCCTAGCTAATGAGTGTCAATTAGAAAGTTGTCCGGCTCGAGGAGTACAATATACATACCGATTTTTGTAACTGTAGATAAAACTAACAACCCCACTTTTGTCAAAAGGTGGCGCTACTGAGCCCTCACCACGCCCGTTTCTGAAACTTTGCACGTGTCTACTGGCTAATAAATGTGATGTGTCTGTCGAGTTTCATGCATTTTGAAGCATGCTAAGGGTCTCAAAAGCATCCTAAAAGCATCCTAAAAGAAGGGTAAAGTTTGATGCGTCGCCACGGCAACAGTTTCAAAGATATCAAGAATCCATTCACAGGTCTACATCTGCCGTATGTTTACATTATACATATGAAGTTTGAAGCAAATCGGGTAAAAATAAAAGGGTGATATCAAAGCATTTTGAAAGTGACACACTTCCTGCTGCCAGTTGGTGGCGCTATAACTTTGACTCACAATAGTCACATCCATGTGATCGTCCTCTTACAGCGAACACACTGCTGAAGTTTCATCAAGATCAGTTAATGTATGCTGAAGTTATAACAAACTTCCTGTTTCACGTTTCTCGCCATGATTTCGTTTCCTCGCCACGGCCAAACCGTTCGAGATATCAAAAATCCCCACACAAGCTTTCATCCTCAATGTCTTGACTTCACGCTGACCGAGTATTGTCGAATTTGGATCAAAGCTCTAGGAGGAGTATTTCAAATACCATTGCGAGCGTTTTACAAACAAACCTCAATAGCCGACTTCCTGTTGGGCTGGGGTAAAAAGTAAAAGCGCGAGGTATAGATGAAACGATGAGATCAACATGCGTACCGAGTTTCATATTATTACATGCAAGCGTGTTTGAGTTATGGACCAAGTGTTCGGACCCCGTTCCAGGGGGCGCTGACGAGCCCCCTGCCACGCCCGGGTACCATCTTCAGCCCGGCTCTGATGGCCGCGGGTTCTGACCCGTGTGCAAAGTTTCAAGAGTTTTCGAGCATGTTAAGGGCCCAAAAAGTGCCCGAATAGTCGTAAGAAAAATAATAATAATAATAATATAATAAGGAAAACAATAGGGCCTTCGCAAAATATAGCTGCGAGCAGCGATGGCGGGCCCAAGCCGGTGGCACCGCAACCCCGGCTCCTTTAGTTACCTAAAGGCACCGGGGTGGCGGTGCCGAAGGCTTTGGCCCTTTCATGATTAAATGTTAAAACGGCTTGCCATAGTCTGTCATTTTGACTAGTCACAATTATGTTACAGATATCTTAAATGATAATACAAACTATCCAAAATGTAATTACGACTAGACAGAAAGACATTGTTGATATCTACAATGTTAATTTCCGGATAGGCAAACTTAGCTTTTAAATGTTAAAAGGGCTTGCCATACACGGACGTAGGCTCAGAGAGAGTCTCACCATATTCAAACCAAAATATCTGACTTCCTCTTGGTCTGAGCTAATGACTATGAATTAGAAAGTTGTCTGGCTTGAGGAGTACAATGTATATAACGATTTTTGTAACTGTAGATAAAAATAACAACCCCACTTTTGTCAAAAGGTGGCGCTATTTAGTCCCTGCACCATGCCCGTTTCTGAAACTTTGCACATGTCTACTGGCTAATAAATGTGATGTGTCTGTTGAGTTTCATGCAATTTCAAGCATGCTAAGAGTCTCAAAAGCATCCTAAAATAATTTCAAAGTTTGAAGCTTTGCCACGGCAACAGTTTAAAAGATATCAAGAATCCATTCACAGGTCTACATCTACCGTATGTTTACATTATACAGATGAAGTTTTTCATCTGTTTTTCATCATTATACAGATGAAGTTTTTCATCTGTTTACATTATACAGATGAAGTTTTTCATTCATATTATTACATGCAAGCGTGTTTGATTTATGGACCAAGTTTTCGGACCCCGTTCCAGGGGGCGCTGTCTAGCCCCCCTGCCACGCCTAGGTACCATCTTCAGCCCGGGCCTGATGGCTGTGGGATATGACCTGTGTGCAAAGTTTCAAGAGTTTTCAAACCCGTTAAGGGCCTCAAAAGCCATTAAGAGTCTCAAAATCATCAAAAAAAAAGAATTTTAAAGTTTGATGCGTTGCCACGGCAACAGTATCAAAGATATCAAGAATCCATTCACAGGTCTTCATCTGCCATGTATTTACATTATACAGATGAAGTTTGAAGCAAATCGGGTAAAAATAAGAGGTTGATTTCAAAGCATTTTGAAAGTGACACACTTCCTGCTGCCAGTTGGTGGCGCTATAACTTTGACTCGAAATAGTCACATCCATGTGATCGTCCTCTTACAGCGAACACACTGATGAAGTTTCATCAAGATATGTTAATGTATGCTGAAGTTATAACACACTTCCTGTTTCACGTTTCTCGCCATAATTTCGTTTCCTCGCCACGGCCAAACCGTTTGAGATATCAAAAATCCCCTCACAAACTTTCATCCTCAATGTCTTGACTTCTTGCACACCGAGTTTGGTTGTGATTGGTAAACACATGCGTTGTAATTTGATGTATTTCTCCTAGGACAACTATTCAAACAACCCATAATTCTCAACTTCCATTTTAATTGTCGTAAAACTTAGAGCACGAAAGTTGTTTGGCCTGATGTGATCTATAATTGTACCGAGTTTCATATTAATTCACGCAAGTGTGTTTGATTTATGGACAAATGTTCGAATCCCAGTCCAGGGGGCGCTGTCGAGCCGCCCTGCCACGCCCGATGACCAGCTTCAGCCCGGCCCTGATGGCCATGGGTTCTGACCCGTGTGCAAAGTTTCAAGAGTTTTAGAGGATGTTAAGGCCCCCGAAAATGCCAGAGAAGTCGCACACAGCAAATAAAGGGTTAAAATTAACCTGACAGGCGCCCCTCCTCTCACTCACACAGAGAGACACTGAGAGACTGGCAAAATTCTAAGATTTTCTCTACATTCAAACAAAGATATCTGACTTTCTGTGGGTCCTAGCTAATGAGTGTCAATTAGAAAGTTGTCCGGCTCGAGGAGTACAATATACATACCGATTTTTGTAACTCTAGTTAAAACTAACAACCCCACTTTTGTCAAAAGGTGGTGCTACTGAGCCCTCACCACGCCCGTTTCTGAAACTTTGCACATGTCTACTGGCTAATAAATGTGATGTGTCTGTCGAGTTTCATGCGATTTGAAGCATGCTAAGGGTCTCAAAAGCATCCTAAAAGAATGGTAAAGTTTGATGCGTTGCCACGGCAACAGTTTAAAAGATATCAAGAATCCATTCACAGGTCTACATCTGCCGTATATTTACATTATACAGATTAAGTTTGAAGCAAATCGGGTAAAAATAAAAGGGTGATTTCAAAGCATTTTGAAAGTGACACACTTCCTGCTGCCAGTTGGTGGCGCTATAACTTTGACTCACAATAGTCACATCCATGTGATCGTCCTCTTACAGCGAACACACTGCTGAAGTTTCATCAAGATCAGTTAATGTATGCTGAAGTTATAACACACTTCCTGTTTCACGTTTCTCGCCATAATTTCGTTTCCTCGCCACGGCCAAACCGTTCGAGATATCAAAAATCCCCTCGCAAACTTTCATCCTCAATGCCTTGACTTCATGCTGACCGAGTTTCGTGCCGTGTGTTTGAATTCTCTAGGAGGAGTATTGCACATTCCATTGCGAGCGTTTTACAAACAAACCTCAATAGCCGACTTCCTGTTGGGCTGGGGTAAAAAGTAAGAGTGTGAGGTATAGATGAAACGATGAGATCAACATGTGTACCGAGTTTCATATTATTACATTCAAGCGTGTTTGATTTATGGACCAAGTGTTCGGACCCCGTTCCAGGGGGCGCTGTCTAGCCCCCCTGCCACACCCAGGTACCATCTTCAGCCCGGCTCTGATGGCTGTGGGATCTGACCTGTGTGCAAAGTTTCAAGAGTTTTCAAACCCGTTAAGGGCCCCAAAAGCCGCTAAGAGTCTCAAAATCATCAAAAAAAAGAATTTTAAAGTTTGATGCGTTGCCACGGCAACAGTATCAAAGATATCAAGAATCCATTCACAGGTCTTCATCTGCTATGTATTTACATTATACAGATTAAGTTTGAAGCAAATCGGGTAAAAATAAGAGGGTGATTTCAAAGCATTTTGAAAGTGACACACTTCCTGCTGCCAGTTGGTGGCGCTATAACTTTGACTCACAATATTCACATCCATGTGATCGTCCTCTTACAGCAAACAAACTGCTGAAGTTTCATCAAGATCAGTTAATGTATGCTGAAGTTCTGACACACTTCCTGTTTCACGATTCTCGCCATAATTTCGTTTCCTCGCCACGGCCAAACCGTTCGAGATATCAAAAATCCCCTCGCAAACTTTCATCCTCAATGCCTTGACTTCATGCTGACCGAGTTTCGTGCCGTGTGTTTGAATTCTCTAGGAGGAGTACTTCAAATTCCATTGCGAGTGTTTTATGAACAACCCTAAATAACCGACTTCCTGTTGGGCTGGGGTAAAAAGTAATAGTTTGAGGTATATATGAACGATGAGATCAACATGTGTACCGAGTTTCATATTATTACATGCAAGCGTGTTTGATTTATGGACCAAGTTTTCGGACCCCGTTCCAGGGGGCGCTGTCTAGCCCCCCTGCCACGCCCGGGTACCATCTTCAGCCCGGCCCTGATGGCCGCGGATTCTGACCCGTGTGCAAAGTTTCAAGAGTTTTTGAGCATGTTAAGGGCCCCAAAAGTGCCCAAATAGTCGTATAAATAATAATAATAATAATAAATATAGCTGCGAGCAGCGATGGCGGGCCCAAGCCGGTGGCACCGCAACCCCGGTTCCTTTAGTTACCTAAATGCACCCGGGTGGCGGTGCCGAAGGCTTTGGCCCTTTTATGATTAAATGTTAAAACGGCTTGCCATACTCTGTCATTTCGACTAGTCACAATTATGTTACAGATATCTTAAATGATAATACAAACTATCCAAAATGTAATTACGAATAGACAGAAAGACGTTGTTGATATCTACAATGTTAATTCCGGACAGGCAAACTTAGCTTTTAAATGTTAAAAGGGCTTGCCATACAGGGACGTAGGCTCAGAGAGAGGCTCACCATATTCAAACCAAAATATCTGACTTCCTCTTGGTCCGAGCTAATGACTATGTATTAGAAAGTTGTCCGGCTTGAGGAGTACAATGTATATACCGATTTTTGTAACTGTAGATAAAACTAACAACCCCACTTTTGTCAAAAGGTGGCGCTATTTAGTCCTTGCACTATGCCCGTTTCTGAAACTTTGCACATGTCTACTGGCTAATAAATGTGATGTATCTGTTGAGTTTCAAGCAATTTCAATTTCAATTTGACTGTTGAAAAGAAGTGCGCCGATTAGATACTCAGGATCGGTATCGGCTCTGACACTGCCATCTTTGACGAGGCTGATTCAAATTCTATATTGTGCATATACTATTCTATGTTAGGCACAAAGGCACAAAAACTTTCTAAAGTACCATAAAGTTTTTGTGTACTGTATTATTAGTGTTCTGAAGCTATTATGTGATATAGAAATTAATATTTAAGTCATTAAATTCAAGAACACAAACTTTTCCCTCTCTGCGCCTGTCAGTCATTCTCCATTCAGCATTCAAACAGCACGTCACATTCGGTTACAGTCAATGATGAAACGATCTTCAAGATGATTGAATGTTAATCCTATTATACTGGATCTTTAAGATAAAGGTCTAAAGGTCTATATTTTCGAATGAAGAAACTTTTTCTTGCTGGACTTTATTGCTGTAACTTAATCGTGTTACTTTCTACCGGGTGTCGGACGCTGTCGGTTAGATCACAACACTAGAGTCAGAGCACTATAATTGTTCTTCACGCACACAGTAACTGAAATTTAAAACCTTTAAAAGAAAAGGCTCAATAAACTATTGCATAGATAGATAATGTATAATACACTGTTCATAAATATGTATTTCCTTTGTGCTTTGAACTTTTCAATACGGACTCACTGCGCTGTAACTTCATGTGGCTTCAAGCACATCATTCTCCGCTCGGGATGCACATAAGTGCTTTGTGCTGCACCGTATTGGAGCCGTAATATCATAATGCAGTGACGTAATGACAGATTATTAATTGCCTTTCAATTATATGTTGCTGCGTCATTAAACATCTGTCCTATGCATTTCAAACATTTATAGCAGCCATGGCTATATTTTTTATGATTTTTGTTATCTTGTTTTTCATGAATGTATTTTTCAAAAATAAGAGCAATGTGTATTATCTATTATTAATATGGTTTATAATAGCATTTTTGTCATAGATTATGACAAAGTAATCATATGATCCACCAGCGAGGAACCAGCAGAACAGAGTGAACATTCTTTCTGTTTAGTTCAATCCTACTTAATAGGAATTTATTTAAAATGCTCGCTCTACTCCACACCATTAATGTCTTGTGCGGACATCCGTATTTCGACTTTCGGTTTTAAGTAAGCGATTTAAAAGCTCCCAAGTCCCAGCGGAGTCACACGTTGATTAACCGGTGGGAATATACACAATAGGCCTACCTGATATTGAACACAAGAGGGCAGTATAGCACTACGTATGACTCAGATTATTATTTTTTTATGAATTTTACAACAATTCTGGCTGTTTTTGAACGTAAACATAATTCTTAAATGAAAAAAAGGAAAAATTGGGGAAGTTATAATATTTGTATAATTTAATTTAGAAACAAATGATGTATAATTACATTTTTAGAAGATATGAGGCTTTTAGTGTTTACTTTTTTGACATTACTTTAATCTTTTGCCATAGTTGCACATGTCTACTGGCTAATAAATGTGATGTATCTGTTGAGTTTCAAGCAATTTCAAGCATGCTAAGAGTCCCAAAAGCATCAAAAAAGAATGTTAAAGTTTGATTCGTTGCCACGGCAACAGTATCAAAGATATCAAAAATTCATTCACAGGTCTACATCTGCCGTGTATTTACATTATACAGATGAAGTTTGAAGCAAATCGGTTAAAAATAAGAGAGTGGTTTCAAAGCATTTTGAAAGTGACACACTTCCTGCTGCCAGTTGGTGGCGCTATAACTTTGACTCACAATAGTCACATCCATGTGATCGGTCTCTTACAGCGAAAACACTGCTGAAGTTTCATCAAGATCAGTTAATGTATGCTGAAGTTATAACACACATCCTGTTTCATGTTTCTCGCCATAATTTCGTTTCCTCGCCACGGCCAAACCGTTCGAGATATAAAAAATCCCTTGGCACCTTTTCATCCTTAATGTCTTGACTTCACGCTGATCGAGTTTTGTCGAATTTGGTTCAGTGCTCTAGGAGCAATACTTTAAATTCCATTGCATGTGTTTTAAACACAACCCTAAATAGCCGTCTTCCTGTTGGGCTGGGGTAAAAAGTAAGAGTGTGAAGTAGGCTATATATGAAACGATGAGATCTATATGTGTACCAAGTTTCATATTATTACATGCAAGTGTGTTTGATTTATGGACCAAATTTTCAGACCAAGTTTATTGACCAAGTTAATCTGATTAATAAACTAATTATATAAAACTATTGTCAATGCACTACAATTAAACTAGTTATATGCCTTTACTTATAAAAAATAAAAATAAAAACTTATTTAAAAAATACCAGGCTTGAGAAATGTATTTTCTTTATGCAGGTCATACACACAGCAGTGAAATGGTTAAGCCCCCTCCCCCTGCACACTCACACACACACACAGACAGCCAAAGACAGAGACACAGAGACATATAGGCTCAGAGTGACCATATTCAAACAAAAATATCTGAGTTTCTGTGGGTCCTAGCTAATAAGTGTAAATTAGAAAGTTGTCCGGCTCGAGGAGTACAATATACATACCAATTTTTGTAACTCTAGTTAAAACTAACAACCCCACTTTTGTCAAAAGGTGGCGCTACTGAGCCCTCACCACGCCCGTTTCTGAAACTTTGCACATGTCTACTGGCTAATAAATGTGATGTGTCTGTCGAGTTTCATGCATTTTGAAGCATGCTAAGGGTCTCAAAAGCATCCTAAAAGCATCCTAAAAGAAGGGTAAAGTTTGATGCGTCGCCACGGCAACAGTTTCAAAGATATCAAGAATCCATTCACAGGTCTACATCTGCCGTATGTTTACATTATACATATGAAGTTTGAAGCAAATCGGGTAAAAATAAAAGGGTGATATCAAAGCATTTTGAAAGTGACACACTTCCTGCTGCCAGTTGGTGGCGCTATAACTTTGACTCACAATAGTCACATCCATGTGATCGTCCTCTTACAGCGAACACACTGCTGAAGTTTCATCAAGATCAGTTAATGTATGCTGAAGTTATAACACACTTCCTGTTTCACGTTTCTCGCCATGATTTCGTTTCCTCGCCACGGACAAACCGTTCGAGATATCAAAAATCCCCTCGCAAACTTTCATCCTCAATGTCTTGACTTCACGCTGACCGAGTTTCGTCGAATGTGGATCAAAGCTCTAGGAGGAGTATTTCAAATTCCATTGCGAGCGTTTTACAAACAAACCTCAATAGCCGACTTCCTGTTGGGCTGGGGTAAAAAGTAAGAGCGCGAGGTATAGATGAAACGATGAGATCAACATGTGTACCGAGTTTCATATTATTACATGCAAGCGTGTTTGAGTTATGGACCAAGTGTTCGGACCCCGTTCCAGGGGGCGCTGACGAGCCCCCCTGCCACGCCCGGGTACCAGCTTCAGCCCGGCTCTGATGGCCGCGGGTTCTGACCCGTGTGCAAAGTTTCAAGAGTTTTCGAGCACGTTAAGGGCCCCAAAAGTGCCCAAAAGGTAGTAAAATAATAATAATATAATAATAATAGTAATAAGGGCAGGGCTTGGGCCCTAATATAGCTGCGAGCAGCGATGGCGGGCCCAAGCCGGTGGCACCGCAACCCGGTTCCTTTAGTTACCTAAAGGCACCCGGGTGGCGGTGCCGAAGGCTTTGGCCCTTTTATGATTAAATGTTAAAACGGCTTGCCATACTCTGTCATTTCGACTAGTCACAATTATGTTACAGATATCTTAAATGATAATACAAACTATCCAAAATGTAATTACGAATAGACAGAAAGACGTTGTTGATATCTACAATGTTAATTCCGGACAGGCAAACTTAGCTTTTAAATGTTAAAAGGGCTTGCCATACAGGGACGTAGGCTCAGAGAGAGGCTCACCATATTCAAACCAAAATATCTGACTTCCTCTTGGTCCGAGCTAATGACTATGTATTAGAAAGTTGTCCGGCTTGAGGAGTACAATGTATATACCGATTTTTGTAACTGTAGATAAAACTAACAACCCCACTTTTGTCAAAAGGTGGCGCTATTTAGTCCTTGCACAATGCCCGTTTCTGAAACTTTGCACATGTCTACTGGCTAATAAATGTGATGTATCTGTTGAGTTTCAAGCAATTTCAATTTCAATTTGACTGTTGAAAAGAAGTGCGCCGATTAGATACTCAGGATCGGTATCGGCTCTGACACTGCCATCTTTGACGAGGCTGATTCAAATTCTATATTGTGCATATACTATTCTATGTTAGGCACAAAGGCACAAAAACTTTCTAAAGTACCATAAAGTTTTTGTGTACTGTATTATTAGTGTTCTGAAGCTATTATGTGATATAGAAATTAATATTTAAGTCATTAAATTCAAGAACACAAACTTTTCCCTCTCTGCGCCTGTCAGTCATTCTCCATTCAGCATTCAAACAGCACGTCACATTCGGTTACAGTCAATGATGAAACGATCTTCAAGATGATTCAATGTTAATCCTATTATACTGGATCTTTAAGATAAAGGTCTAAAGGTCTATATTTTCGAATGAAGAAACTTTTTCTTGCTGGACTTTATTGCTGTAACTTAATCGTGTTACTTTCTACCGGGTGTCGGACGCTGTCGGTTAGATCACAACACTAGAGTCAGAGCACTATAATTGTTCTTCACGCACACAGTAACTGAAATTTAAAACCTTTAAAAGAAAAGGCTCAATAAACTATTGCATAGATAGATAATGTATAATACACTGTTCATAAATATGTATTTCCTTTGTGCTTTGAACTTTTCAATACGGACTCAATGCGCTGTAACTTCATGTGGCTTCAAGCACATCATTCTCCGCTCGGGATGCACATAAGTGCTTTGTGCTGCACCGTATTGGAGCCGTAATATCATAATGCAGTGACGTAATGACAGATTATTAATTGCCTTTCAATTATATGTTGCTGCGTCATTAAACATCTGTCCTATGCATTTCAAACATTTATAGCAGCCATGGCTATATTTTTGATTTTTTGTTATCTTGTTTTTCATGAATGTATTTTTCAAAAATAAGAGCAATGTGTATTATCTATTATTAATATGGTTTATAATAGCATTTTTGTCATAGATTATGACAAAGTAATCATATGATCCACCAGCGAGGAACCAGCAGAACAGAGTGAACATTCTTTCTGTTTAGTTCAATCCTACTTAATAGGAATTTATTTAAAATGCTCGCTCTACTCCACACCATTAATGTCTTGTGCGGACATCCGTATTTTGACTTTCGGTTTTAAGTAAGCGATTTAAAAGCTCCCAAGTCCCAGCGGAGTCACACGTTGATTAACCGGTGGGAATACACAATAGGCCTACCTGATATTGAACACAAGAGGGCAGTATAGCACTACGTATGACTCAGATTATTATTTTTTCTGAATTTTACAACAATTCTGGCTGTTTTTTGACGTAAACATAATTCTTAATGAAAAAAGGAAAAATTGGGGAGTTATAATATGTATAATTTAATTAGAAACAAATGATGTATAATTACATTTTTAGAAGATATGAGGCTTTAGTGTTTACTTTTTTGACATTACTTTAATCTTTTGCCATTAGTTGCACATGTCTACTGGCTAATAAATGTGATGTATCTGTTGAGTTTCAAGCAATTTCAAGCATGCTAAGAGTCCCAAAAGCATCAAAAAAGAATGTTAAAGTTGT
>NW_024121572.1:0-30385 GCF_016745375.1 Pimephales promelas | reverse complement strand
GTAACTATAGGTGGAACGTCCAAGGTATAGAGCTGGTAAGTCCCGCCCCTTCAGCTAGCCCCGCTGAACCTCTAGGTTGAAAAATCGTCAATGCAAGTGAATGAGAGAAAATAATTATTTTCTAATCCCGTTTGAATTTTGCAATGAATGTAACATATGTTGTCTGTGAATTTTTTATATAATGTTTCGTGTAAAGAATGCTCAAATTTAGCGGGTAGAATTTTCATACGATTAGACTTTGTGTGAGAGCACTTTGTGGACTACAACTCTTTCGACGTGTTTGATATACCATCACACCCACCAGCACACGGATCCCGCTAAACATGCCTGTGTCGTTGGTGTACTTCACCGCCTTCTTTCAGGGAGAGGACAAACTAGCTGAACGTTGTGAAAACCGTGGTTTGTGACCGAGGGAAAATGTGTTATGCGGCGACGTGTAGTCTTTCTCGTTATGTCACAACTTTGCTAGCCAAAGAATCATACAATATACTGTCAAACTCGTTACATGAGAAATTATATTTTAAAAAAAATCACAGACAACATGTTACATTCATGGCACAATTCAAACGGGATCAGAAAATAATTATTTTCTCTCATTCACTTGCATTGACGCTTTTTCAACCTAGAGGTCCACTTGGAGTTTTACGGATGGACGGGACTTACCAGCATTTCTTCAGCTAACGTTACACTATTCTCCATTCTGTCAGGTGAAATATGGGCCTAAAATCAGACTGAAGACACACAGAAGCTGGAGATATTTACCATGATTTACCTCGGTGAATGACAGTGTCATCATCAGTCAGTGAAGGCTGTGCCACTGCGGACACACGACAGCTAACATGAGCGGCTAACCAGATGGTTAGTTAGTCCGTTATTTGTCCTCAGCCACACATGTACTCACAGAACCCAGCCAAGCAGCTGAAAAGCATTTTTAATGATCCACGGAACCAGAAACACACCAGACAAACGAGCAGCAGCACTCCAGACTGACTATAACTAGCCGCTAGCATGGGTTTGTTAGCAGGTCCATTCAGCGCATTCACACAGTTCAGCAGGACCGAGATGGGCTTTACGAACCATTGTGAACTAGGAGGAATTTCGCCCACGACGATCTTGTTTTAATGGCACACACTCTAACAGAAAGACAGACAGACAGACAGACAGACACACACACACACACAACAATACACGACTAGCCAGCGAGCACGAGCTCGTCCCTGCAGAACTCACTCACCTGCTCGTGTGGACGCGCATTCTCCCAGATCGAGCATTAGAGAGATGTTTTCTGATATGTTTTCTGGCGATAGATGGACAGGCACAATGAAAGAGAGAGATCGCTTCCTTGTTCTCAGTCTCTCTCTCAGCTTTACATGAGTGACTGCTTTAAACACCAATCACATCCATTACCAGCTATTATCAACGACAGCGATGATTTCTGCTCTCTCAATGTGCTCCTCAAATATTAAAATCATACGAGCTCTTCAGATCATTGATATAACGTTAATCCATGAATATCATCCTCTGTGATTCCGATGGCCGATATTCCAGGCGTTTATTATTCCTGAACGATCTGCGGAAAACAGCATAAACGTATAAACGTGCCTTTTGTTTGCTCTTTCCTATTGTGTTTCTCTGCTGCATTTATCTATGAATATATGTATGTATTTATATTGTAACGCATCAAATGCGCCAGTACAGTCAATATCAGCCCTTACATGATCCTCCTGACGCCATTCCTGCTCCCGAAAATCAAATAAATAAATAAATATGGTAAATAAAAATATGGAGTAAAAAAAAATGCAAAAGCTCCTCCCAGGTCAATTCGTCACAACCCGCGGCATCATGGGAAATGTGGTTCATGAGCCCTACCCAAAAACACTTAGCCTAATTATTTCTTGTTGATTTCTTACTGCAGCAGGTTTATATCGCAACACTGCACATATCTGTGAGAAAATAATAATATTATGAAGTGCACAAAATATTAAGCCAGACTAAGATGGTTTAGGCTGCCCATCACTACTAACCCTGACCCTAATTTATGTAATCTGATCCCTTAAAACAGGGCTGAATCCGAAATCACCCCCTAAACTCTTAAGGGCACTATAGAGGAAACAGCTGTTTGTAGTGTACCCCAATAACAAGAGTACAGATGATGCTCAAAATTCCCTCTATCGTTTTCATTCACTCCTTCAAGTGAAAAGTAGTGGACGATTTAGGGGGCGATAATGGACTACCGTAGGGAGTAGGGAACAGTGGCTGGGTTTAGGGGAGATAGTGGACTACCATAGGGACTAGGGAGTAGGGAACTGTGGCTGAGGGTTTAGGGGGCGATACTACCGTAGGGAGTAGGGAACAGTGGCTGAAGGTTTAGGGGGGATAGTGGACTACCGTATGGAGTAGGGAACAGTGGCTGAGGGTTTAGTGATAGTGTACTACCATAGAGAGTAGGGAACAGTGGCTGAGGGTTTAGGGGGGATAGTGGACTACCGCAGGGAGTAGGGAACAGTGGGTGAGGGATTAGGCCCAATATAGTGGATATAGTGGATAGGGAACACGGAACAGTGATCTTGGATTCAGCCGCTGTCAGTCAATGAGGACCAGGAATGTCCTCACTCCCTTTATCCTCAATCCACTGGCCTAAAACTCAAACCGGGTTTGAACACACACACACACACACACACACACACACACACACACACACACACACTATCTCTCTCTCTCACACACACAGGCTCCCTCTACTGCTGGAACGCGCCACACACACTATCTCTCCCCGACCCGTCATACTCTCTCTCTCACACACACACACACACACAAACACATACACACACACACACACAGTCACACACACACAAGCACGGCAGCGTCGCGATATCGGTGTGTTTTATCGCAGAACTGAAGATGATCAAGCTTTTCTCGCTGAAGCAGCAGAAGAAGGACGAGGAGTCCGCGGGGGGACCGCGAGCCGGGGCCGGCGGGAAGAAGGCGAGCGCGGCCCAGCTCAGGATACAGAAGGGTATGGTCCACAACACCAGAACCAGGGCTAACCTGGACCAATCACACACACACACACACACACACACACACACACACACACACACACACACACACAGCAGCTCAGTCGATGTTTGAAGTCTGTGTTTTCACACACTTGTTCGGGTAACGATGTCAAGTTGAGAGGAGAGCGAAGCTAGCATTAGCCATCACGCTAACATGTAGCGCACTGTTTACTCAGTTTTATTATAACAGACTCGATGTTTTAAAACTTCTGACTGGCCGCAGTAATGAAGCTCGTGTCTAAAGCCATGTTTCCCGAGAGAAATACTCGTTTTCATACAGTTTCCATCTAAGTCATAATATTGAGGCCTACAAACAGAGTTCTCGTCTGTCTCGTATCCTTATCCTTTGCTTTAAAGCTGACCATGACACCGAGTGCTGTATTTTCCGTCAGAGAGAGGATAGAAGCGAATTCTGAAGATCAGTGCTCTTACACTCGTTCATTATGATGCTGCTGGACATTCAGGTTTGGCCCAGAAACAGAAGAAGGAGATGCTCTCTAGGCTCAGAAACGACTCGAATTACTAAACATTTAAGTTGCCTTCATCTACTCACCATTTCGCTCATCTTCAAAACATGAATGAAGATATTTTTTAATGAAACCATACGAGATTTCTGTCCCTCCATTGAAAGTTAATGTCACCATTGTGACAAAGACATTGTGAACGTAACCAATACTATTGTAGCAGTTTAATCCAAGTTTTGTCAAGAGACACAATCGCTTTATATGATGTTACAGAATAATTCTCATTTAAACACGAAGAATGCATGCACATACATAGAGAGCTCATGAAATGTGGTAAATGAAAGCTGGAAACCAAACCTCATTGGTTTTAAGTGTGTTTGAGCTCCTGTTTACCATTTTGATCTGCTCCATGTGTGTGTACTAAAGAGGATCCAGTACTACTGACATGCGTCCACTAACCCGTTCTGCACTATAGAGGATCCAGTGTACTGACACACGTCCACTAACTCGTTCTGCACTATATAGGATCCAGTGTACTGACACACATCCACTAACCCGTTCTGCACTAAAGAGGATCCAGTGTACTGACACACGTCCACTAACCCGTTTTGCACTATAGAGGATCCAGTGTACTACTGACTGACACATGTCCACAAACCTGTTCTGCACTATAGAGGATTCAGTACTACTGACATGCGTCCACTAACCCGTTCTGCACTAAAGAGGATCCAGTGTACTGACACACGTCCACTAACTCGTTCTGCACTATATAGGATCCAGTGTACTGACACACGTCACCTAACCCGTTCTGCACTAAAGAGGATCCAGTGTACTGACACGCGTCCACTAACCCGTTCTGCACTATAGAGGATCCAGTGTACTGACACGCGTCCACTAACCTGTTCTGCACTAGAGGATCCAGTGTACATTTTTAGCACACAAAGATTAAAATTAACTTGCATTTATCAAACTGCCAACTTAAGTGTAGCTCTTCCAAAAATTGTATCTTTTAAAAGAAAAAGAGAGGAACTCTTAAAACTCTGTCTTTTGAATAAGTCAAAATGTTGAAACATAATTGCCTATAATTAGACTATAGCAATAGGAAAGGCCATAATCATAAAGTGAAACATAGGTTCAACCTCAACACAAAAACAGTATCAACATGCTTCTATTCCCTGAGAGGGAGGATACATTATTTTCACTTGAAATTAAAGTGCAATATTTGGAAACATATGACTGGAGTTCTTATGTAAACTTAACGTGCCACTGTAGCGTAATATTTAAATATCATAACATGAAAGCTAAAATGTTCCCACACACCGAACTTAAACAGCACTGGCCCATCCTCCAACTCCCTGAACTTCTACACTTGCCCCTTCTCTGCGTGACGTGCAACGAACCATACTCCACTCTTACTGGCGTGTTCGACTTGAACCAGCGCTGCCGAGTCGTCCCGAGAAAAGCAGATGGGAAATAATTAGCATAGCTGCCTTTCATTATATTAATGCATTTGATCTGATTCAATAGTGGTATAAAAGGTAAGCATTATGTGAATGCTTGGCTAAAGAGATACGTCTTTAATCTAGTTTTAAACAGCAAATCAGAGCCTCGAACCATATCGGGAAGGCTATTCCTGATAGGGATGCAACGATACCGTTTTTTCAAAACCGATCCGATACCAAAATTCTGAGTATCGGCCGATACCGATACCAATCCGATATTTTTATTTTATTTTTAAACTAATAAAAAATATAGCAATTTCCTCAATTAGCCCCTTAAAATATACCTCCAGTATATAGTCCACAACAACAGTTGATTATGAAAGATTGCCACCCTTCATTCAAACACTACTATATATATATATATATATATATATATATATAAAAGAAAATACAGGTACTTCAGTACTTAAAGCTAGCTAGCTACCAACAGGTTTAAAGTTAAAACAATTTAAACAGCAGTATTCTAGATTGTAATGTGTGTGTTAAACACAATTTACTTAATACAGACAGCTTCATTATAAAGATAACCCAGATAGCAAACTGACATTGAATCAACGTGGAAATATGACATCGAAACAACGTTGATCTGACATAGTTTTGCTCATCAAATTAACGTTAAACCAACGTCAGACGCGTCATTCTTTCAAAACTAACGGAAAATCAACTTGAAATCAACGCGTTGTTTCAACGTTATGAAAGCAAACCAATTTTCGATTTTCATTAGCTTTGAAGAATGCCGCGTCTGACGTTGGTTCAACGTTAATTCGATGAGCAAAATCAACGTTGTTTCAATGTCATGAGAGACGTTGTTTCCACGTTGATTCAATGTCAGTTTACTGTCTGGGAAACAACAAATCCCCAAAATATATGATCATAATTATACATATTGCATATTGCTCTTTGTATTGTTGTAAAATACATTCATGAAAAACAATATAACAAAAATGAAAAAGATAATTATTTTAGATATAGCCAAGGCTACTAAAAAATTTAGACATGTTTTAAATGTATAGCACAGCTATTTAATGAGGCAGCAACATTAATAATTATTAATGTTAATAAGCTTTAATTGCGTCACTGCATTATGATATGAATGACTCCAACACATTGCGGCACAAAGCGCTTATGCGCATTCCGAGCGCAGAATGATGCGCTTGAAAACCACGTGGAGTTACAGCATGCAGCCGAGTATGCACCCTATGGTATGCACTCTGCGCGTCCAGTCCGCTTTGAAAAGTTCAAAGCACAAAGGAAATACATATTGATGGACAGTGTATTAAACAGTATCTATCTATACAATAGTTTATTGAACCTTTTCTTCAAACAGTTTTAAATTTCAGTTACTGTGCGCGTGAAGAACAATAGTGTTCTGACTCTAGTGTTGTGATCTAATCGACAGCGTCCGACATCTGGTAGAAAGTAACATGATTAAGTTACAGCAATAAAGTCCAAAAAGATAATGTTGTTTTATGCGAAAACATAGACCTTTATCTACAGATAAAGTATAATAGTATTAACATTGAATCATCTTGAAGATAGTTTCATAATTTACTGTAACCGAACGCGACGCGCTGTTTGGGTGGAGAATGGAGAATGTCTGATAGCCGCGAGAGGGAAAAGTTTATGTGATCTTGAATTTAATGACTTAAATATTAATTTCTCTCACACATAATGGCTTCAGAACACTTATAATAGAGTGCACAAAAACGTTATGGTACTTTAGAATGTTTTTGTGCCTTCTGTGGGGCTTAACAATAACATAATAGTAGGCTATACGCACAATATCGGATTTGGATCGGCCTCGTCTGATCGATACCCGATCCCGCAAAAATGGCTGGATCCTGAGTATCGGATCGGGACATCCCTAATTCCAGAGTTTAGGAGCTAAATGTGAGAACACCCTCCCTCCTTTAGTGGATTTAGATATCCTAGGAATGACCAGAAGCCTCGAATTTGGTGATCTTAAAGAATGCGATGGATTGTAGGGTGATAGAAGGTCTTTTAAATAACAGTGGAAATGAACTAATTAATTGTTGTGTGTGTGTGAAAAAGTAAAGCTCATCTGTTCTCCCTCTGTCAGACATCAACGAGCTGAACCTGCCGAAGACGTGCGAGATCGTTTTCCCCGACCAGGACGATCTGCTCAACTTCAAGCTCATCATCTCGCCTGACGAGGTTTGCCTTCGTTATGCCTCTGTGGTGGAAAGCACGGTTTATGCTTGTTATATATTTCAGAGATATTTCAAATGATGAAGCGTAAAGTTTGTCAGCTTGGGAAGTTTGTTAGTGGCACACGTGATGACCTGTGATTTAATTAGTGGAGCACGAAACCTGCATTAGTAATGCTTTCCAGCAGGGAAACCTTCATTCATGATGACAGACTTTTGCACATGACATTGTTCTGCTGACTGTCCTGATCAATTTAATAAACATTTATAATTTTCTCTGTTTTTTATAGGGTTTCTATAAAGGTGGGAAATTTGTCTTCAGTTTTAAGGTAAACAGCAGCTTGAGTAAATCCGTGATCACTTTACTAAATAAAGCCTTCACGAGTCAGATGGTGGTGCTAGGCATTGTTAGCTCTGCCAGATTTTTATAGATGAAAATCTTATACTAGCTTTAAAGGTTAGCAGATCAGTAGTTCTACAATGTAACATAACTCAATTCTTGAGAACTGGAATATTAATTTTCAGTTCTTAAAATGCAAAAACTATTTAATTAAAGAAGTTAAAAGCCAGGATTCACAGCGCAGATGCTAGTCAGACTATGGGAAATAGAGGAGGATAAACGTTTCCGTAATGAGAGTTCCTACGGTGTTAGAATATGTGACCCTGCCTGTGAAAACCCAGCTAAAGTCATTTTTTTTGTGATTCACTGTTTTCTACATACAATCATCCTACATAATGTAAAGAACATTCTGTGAAAATATAACCTTGATATCTTTAATATTGACTGAGTAAGGCTGTGTCAAAGATTTGCTAAATTCTGGGCTCAGAAAATCATGTTTTGGAGAAATTCCAATTTTAAAAAAAGCTTATTTTTAAAATAGCAAAACATTTGATCCATAATTATCCTCCATATGTGCCATATACCACATTAAAGCTGATATTCTCCCTTTTTTAGTGATATATGACACATTTTGGGGAAAATTCTTAAAGTTTTATAAAACAGGCCTATTTATTATGATGTGCATGTCCAAAAAGTTAAAAACATTGAAACGAATGGGACCATCACAAGAGCTTGATTGTAGCAACAATTATCATGTCAATTCAGTGGAACGATTTGTATAACTTTATTAGTAAAATGAAATATCAGTGCAAATATAATATCAATAATATATCAATATCAAATAATTAACATGTAACATTTCGGCAGAAAATCTCATTCTCTTACTGGGCCACGGTGTAACATTGAGTAAATCTGGAGTAAAAAGAAATTAAAAAAAAAAATAAGTCAAGGGATAGTTCACCCAAAAATTTTAATTCTGCCATTATTTACTCAGCCTCATGTTGTTCCAAACCAGTTTGAGTTTCTTTCTTCTGTTTAACACAAAATAAGATATTTTAAAGGATGCTGGTAACCAGACAGTTGGCAGCACACATTGACTTAGTAGGGGGCGAAAAAACACTATGTAAGTAAATGTGTGCCGTCAACTGTCTGGTCACCAGCATTCTTTAAAATATCTTATTTGTGTTCAGCAGAAGAAAGAAACGCATACAGGTTTGGAACAACATGAGGGTGAGTAAATTATGACAGAATTCAAATTTTTGGGTGAACTATCCCTTTAACAGGTCAGTCTCAAATTTCGTACACATTCTAAAATTGTCTAGATGCAAAATATTTAGTAATCTCATAGATTCTATTAACAAAAGTCTGTGATCCTTTTTTTTGATTTAGTGGTTTCTTCCCCAGAGTGCAAGTGACTTCGTATTTGTACTAAAACTACCATGTCTAGTACAGTATTGTCCATCTCCAAATGACTCATCCTGAGTGACAGCAACTCTCCCTCCTTGAAAAATGAAGAACACTTTTCAGCATTGAAATACTTGCAGTTGCAAGAGAAACTTATTTTCAGTTTCACATCTGGACTTCCAGCATTAGAAGCAAATTCTTCTTGTTGGTGTTCCCTCTTCAGATTCGCCAGTCTATAATAGGTTGAGGTTCAATCACCAAAACTGGCTCGTCCGTCCTCATCATCATGTTGGTCACTGCCTGAAAAAACAAGGATATTTTTTTCAATTCAAAGCAAGAGACCTAAATGGAGAACTAAACATGGGGGGCGGGGGGATTTATCCATTTTAAATCCACATTTAAAATGAATAATGAAGCATTTTATATGAAAATATTAGACTGGATCTGATTAATTGAGGGGAGGGCATAGGGACAAGAAACAGGTATGGCTCAATTCAGAGTGTAATCAAACAAATAAACATCATGTCATAAACGTAATTAATTTAAACTGACTCAATTCCAACCAACAAATGTAATAAACATTTAAATCCACTATGTTTGCATCATAGTTTGAATTCTGTGTTAGCATTACATTGGCACTGACAGTATATTACATATTTAGCATTAAAAATATTATAATGACAAAAACTTACCGTCAAATTCCTCTTCAGTTTCGTCAAAGAATGTGTCCTGTTCATCATCACCATTATCCTCCAGAAAATAATCCGCTATAAAACCGCTTAAATCATAATTTGGGCAATTCCACCGAGATTAATATCTAACAAGCTGTTTAAGCAATCAGACATTTTACGTTCTTGCACATGCTTCGGTGCTGCCATGTCAGATGTCAAAACGACGCAGTTAACAGTTAATCCAGCAAACGAATTATATTATTGACACTTATAAGACACAAATATAATATAATATAATAATATTCTTGGCAGAATACAGAGCTACAAAACACATAAGCTGTTCTTAAGTTAAATGTTTGGCGATGACACGGAAACACCTCCTGAGATATGAACCGGCCGGCTGAAGTGAAGTCGCTTTTTTTTTCATTGTGTTGACCTGATTGCCACTCGTGCGGATTGATTTTAAGGTCTGTTTACTCTTTCCAATAGAAAATAAGTCAAAAAGAAGTTCCTGAACTGAATGATAGGAATCAGCAAGTGTTGTTGCGCTGAAAAATAAACCCGGATACGATTGAAATCAATGTTAAAGCCCGCGTCCGTTTTTTTTTTTTTTTACTGCGCAAAAGTATAATGTAGTGTCAATAAAATCATTAATTTTAGTATTTATCATTTTATAAATTAAAATTTGAGTATTGAATCTCAAAACCCTTGTAATAATCTATCATTTACAGCAATAAACACACATTACCTATTTTTGTCATTTTTATGGCTATGACTACTTTGACGCTCTTTTATTCATAATTAGATTCTGCGACTTTAGCCGGGGTTCCACAGGCGGGGTCACATATGGCAAATCTGAGCTGAGTGTGTGTCAGTGAGGGTGAGGAGATGATGAAGATGAGGCTCTAGAACCGCAGACCCTTTTGGAACACGCAGTACAACATGAGCACAAGCACATCTGTAACACACAGAAGCACATCTGTAACACATCTGTAACACACACGAGCACATCTGTAACACACACAAGCACATCTGTAACACACATCTGTAACACACACGAGCACATCTGTAACACATCTGTAACACACATCTGTAACACACGAGCACATCTGTAACACATCTGTAACCCACACACACAAGCACATCTGTAACACACACGAGCACATCTGTTACAGACATCTGTAACACACACGAGCACATCTGTAACACACCTGTAACACACACGAGCACATCTGTAACACACATCTGTAACACACAAGCACATCTGTAACACACGCGAGCACATCTGTAACACACAAGCACATCTGTAACAAACATCTGTAACACACGAGCACATCTGTAACACACATCTGTAACACACACGATCACATCTGTAATACACCTGTAACACACAGGAGCACATCTGTAACACACCAGCACATATGTAACACACAAGCATATCTGTAACACACCAGCACATCTGTAACACACACAAGCACATCTGTAACACACCAGCACATCTGTAACACACACAAGCACATCTGTAACACACCAGCACATCTGTAACACACACACAAGCTCATCTGTAACACACACACACACGAGCACATTTGTAACACATCTGTAATAGGGGTGTAAATCGGGGCCTGCATGATGATTCGATACGATACCGATTTCTTAAGCCAACAATTCGAATATTTTCGATACTTCAAAATTCCCTGCAATTCGATTCGATTCTATACGATTAATACTCGATATTTTTACATGATATCTATTAAGTTTCAAATAAATCAACAAAAAATATATATTTTGCCTTTTATTGAGAATACAGAAACAGTATTCTATTCACAGTGTGCAAGTTGTGCTCAAAGCACTGCAAATAGAACAGCAAAAGTAACAGTTACTGCATCTACAGTTACAATAAAGTGGCATCAGTTAAATTGTAATTAGAACAAAATAAAAATAATTAAGTCTAATGCTTACAGTGCAGGTCTACTATGGCCAATTAGCCTATTCACTGTTAAAACAAACAAACAAAGACTGACCTCTACAGCCTAAATTTCAAATACATCAACCCTGCAGTTATCCGGATAATAAGTGTTCTGATCTTACCGATTCTATTTTCACCTGGCCACATAAATGTGTTTTTGCAAAATGGCTATAAATCCGATCTTCAACTCCCGCGTTATATGCAGATTTAATGGATTGCACGCCACCAAAAGCAACAGATAGCCTATGAGCTGTATGTTATTGATCATCAGCCAATTTCAAAATCAAAGACCGCAAAAAGAGAGAGTGGCAACAGCCCTGGTAAGAGATCATTTCTTTAGAGATCGTTTCTTTACTTGAAGATGGTTGTGTGTTAATGTTTGCATGTTGGCTTGATGAATAAACGCTCAGCTGCGGTGATGCATGTCGCAGTAGCGCCGTCATATCTGACTATAACATGACATATAGCCTATAACACGCTCTCACACGTTTATTTTTTAGCATTTTTGGGAGGAGTAAAATATACATATGTGGTTCAACAACCAGATTGCGTTTACACCTAGTAAAGATCCGAACACAATGCGAGCCAGACTACCTCCAGATGTGGTCAGGTAGATCCGATCACAACGTTACACCTTGCATTAACATGCGTTTTTTTATTATCCGGATAACTTATCTGGATACAGATCGCATTTTAATACCAGGAGTGGGCTAAATGGGGTCTCAGTTTCAGCGCGCTGTAACGGTTCCATTGTTCTTTAAAGTCAGACTTAACAATGTGTGTGTGAACCCCGTGAACGTGAAGCGTATAACGCGTGTGAATTACAACAATAATGAGGTTAGCGCCACCCGCATCTTAGCAGTAGGTTGCACGCACATGTCGGAGCAGATGCTGAAAATAGACTGGCGGCAAAATAAACACATTAATCGATTCTCTTGCGGACACATCGATGCATTGAATCGTCGGCTGTATAATTGATGCATCAATGCAAATCGATTAATATATACACACCTAATCTGTAATACACACAAGCACATCTGTAACACACACGAGTAGACAAGCAGACCTGTAACACACACGAGCACATCTTTAAAGGGTACATATCATGCTTTTAAATCATTCATTTTTACATATAAATCATACCGTTGTGGTCTATATAAAACATAACTGCAATGCTTGGGTCTGAATTTCTCATTATTATAGCTCCACAGGCCCCTTTTCTAGCCCTTTTCTGATGTGCGTCTTTGAGCGACCCGTTTCAATGCGTCCCCTTTAAATAAAAAGGAGATGCGTCACACCCCGCCCGCTCTCCAGGTCGATGAGTTCACGGTCAGTTCAACTCCCCACGTTCGGCCATTATTGTAGTTTGATTAGAGATATACGATTATATACGATACCTTCAAAGAACATTTTTATTCACACTTTAATAAAATGTCAACAACAGAAGACTTGTCCATCAAGCCTTACATATTCGAGCCTCAGCGAGCGAGTTGATAAAGACGACGACGAACCTGCAGAACAACCACTTCTTTGGTATGTAAGTTAACTGTTTTGTGTTATTAGTGAAAGTTAACTATTTCTTTTGTTAAAACAAGCACACTGACAAGATAAATGACTACGGTCTAATCTTACCACAAAAAAAATCTGTATTGACAATATGATGCGTCTAGAAAAGCATCAGAAAACAGCAGCTAAATGACCATTGATGAAACTCAAGAACAATAATACTGCAGAAGTGTAACGTTACTTCAAAACAAAAACAAAGAAAGACAAAGGTACTGCTAAACCATGACCACCATGTGTTTTAAGAAAGTAAAGTACTTTATCTTTATTAACGATATTTACAGCTTATCGAAATACTCTGTTCGTCGTCTCCAAAGATAGAAGGAATTTACCTCTCATTCAGACGAAGTCAATCGGCAAACCCTTCTTTATACTGGCGGAGGTTGTTGAAGTGGGAATCCTTATAGTGCTTCAGGTCACTACCAACCGAACATTTTGACTTGCCCTCTCGTAACTTCTGCATCATTGAGCTCAGACTACAAAATCGGAGTGAGAAATAATAATGGCGGATTGCTCGAAGTGTTGGACCGGTAGTCAATGTCCTTATTTGGCAGTTCCGCTGCAAATACGATGACGCACTTCCTCAAAAAACGTCATAGACAACAGAAAAATCTGAACAGGTTGAAAAATATGACCAAAACAGAATATAAAGATATAAACGAATCACCTGAAGAGAATAATTTCATCTTTTCTGTACTTATAAACACTCCAAATATACAACAAAATGCATTTAAGGGCTAAAGTGGATTTTGCATGATATGTCCCCTTTAACACACCTGCAACAAACACGAGCACAACTGTAACACACCTGCGACACACACGAGCACATCTGTAACACACCCGCAACACACACGAGCACATCTGTAACACACGACCACATCTGCAACACACGACCACATCTGTAACACACACAAGCACATCTGTAACACACACGAGCACTTCTTTAACACACCTGCAACACACACGACCACGTCTGCAACACACACGACCACGTCTGCAACACACACGAGCACGTCTGTAACACACACGAGCACATCTTTAAAGGTGGGGTTTACTGCTTTTTTTTCTTTGCATGATTCTGTTTATGGGGTGCAATATAACATGTATTCGTGGTTTTTCGTTTTTAAAAAGTCTTATTTTTCATAAACTTCACTTTTATTGTAAGCCGCGCTCTCCTCTGTCCCTTGAATGACCGGTTGACTTCCTGATTCTATGAAACCACTCCCTCAGAAACAGGCAGTGGGCTCAGATTGGTTAGTTTGGGCTGGTGTGTGGTGATTGGCTAAAGTGTCGCTCACGTTGTCCGTAAGTTTAACACCCATTACCTTTACGGGCGAAACGTGCCTGCGCTCCAGTCCATTCATGTAAATAATGGTGTCGAACTGCAGTATCAGTTTGAGGCAGAATCAGACCGAGAAAGCGGCGATGAAGAGAACCAGAGAGAGCCGATCAAGCAGAACCTCACCACACACTGCTCTTACTAAACGTTTCTGAATGATAATTTGCTAAATTTTTTTAACTTTATACACGTTTGTTTAACACAATAGCATCTGATTGGCAACAATAGCAACTGACTGGCTACTAATGTTACACTCAAACAGCGTTGGCATTCATTTATGTTCTTGATCAAATCGAAAATAACGTCATAAAGCATATATACATGAAAAATATGTTTAAAACATTAGTACTTGTACAAAATTCAGGTCCATAATGTTTGTACGCGTTTGTCGTAGACACAAAATAGCATAACTAGTAGCCTAGTGGCTATAAAGCCAGTGCTGGCATTTGAAAAAAATAAAACACAAGGCTACGTCTGGAATTATACATGCAAATACATTTAAAAAGATTAAGTCTTAGCCTACTTACCGGTTGTGGCCCAACAACTGCTGCCTCTGGTTTTAAAGGGCACCTATTATGCCCCTTTTTACAAGATGTAATATTGGTCTCTGGTGTCCCCAGAATGTATTTGTGAAATTTCAGCTCAAAATATCCCACAGTTAATTTATTATAACCATTTGAAAATGTCATTTTGGGGCCTGCTTAAAAATGAGCTGTTTCGGGGGTATACGGCTTTAAATGCAAATGAGCTGCATATCCCCGCCCCGCCTTTGGTTGAGGGCGTAACTTGATACCAATGGCAGTCGGTACTGAGAGAAACCGCTGTTTTGAATGTCATTCAGCATACGTTTGAATCGGAATATATAAATAATCTCTGATCAGACCCAGATGACGAACGGAAGAATAAACACAAATGAGAATGGACCAGTACGTCTTGGTATGATTATTTGATACATTTATGTACTTAGCGTTGTAATCGCATCCCCTTTGAAATGATGGGCATGTGCAACATTAATGCTGGCGCAGTTTTTTTGAAACTACATACACATACTGTAATAAAGTTTGCTACGTACAAGCGAAATTACATTTATGCGAGGGACCTGTGGTGTCATGTTTACTTGTCATACAGGTGCTTCTGTGGCAAATATGAGGAGATAGCTAAGTTACAGAACAAGAACATATATGCAGTTTTTAATACAATATCTTTAAATATATATAAACGTGTGGTTACACACTATACAAACAAGGTTTAAAGGGTTAGAGGGGTTTTTCACCCAAAAATGAAAATTAAGTCTTCAATTACTCACCCCCATCCTGTACCAACCCTGGAAGACCTTCGTTCATCTTCGGAACACAAATGAAGATATTTTTGATTAAATCTAAGAGCTGGATCACTCCTTCATAGACTGCCTAAGGGACTGGCTCTTGACAGCCCATAAAGTCATTAAAGAAAATGTTTAAATATTCCATGTGCCTACTGTGGCTCAGTTATAAGTTTATCAAGCGACGAGACTACTTTTTGTGTGAAAAAAACATAAATAACGACTTTATTCGACTATTCCATTACTTCCTTATGGGCGTAAACTTTCTGTTTACAAGTAGAGGAGGATCTGCCCTGTACATACGCTTTTCAATTAGCGTATTTTCCGCACTATAAGGTGCACTTAAAAGCCTTTAATCTTCTCAAAAAACGACAGTGTGCCTTATAATCCGGAGCACCTTATATATGGATCATCATCTTATACGGTAGGTGGCGGTAATACTCCTAAGCGGTGAGCAGCCGGTAACAAGAAGTAGTCGAAGAAGAACATCGTCATCTCAGTTCTCGCGCATGCGCCCATAAGGAAGTAATGGAATAGTCGAATAAAGTCGTTATTTATGGGTTTTTTTTGCACAAAAAGTAGTCTTGTCGCTTGATAAACTTATAATTGAACCGCTGTAGGCTCATGGAATATTTAAACATTTTCTTTAATGAATTTTTGGGCCGTCAAGAGCCAGTCCCTTATGCAGTCTATGTAGTAGTGATCCAGCTCTCAGATTTAATCAAAAATATCTTTATTTGTTTTCCGAAGATGAACGAAGGTCTTACGGGGTTGGTACAGCATGGGGGTGAGGAATTAATGACTTAATCTTCATTTTTGGGTGAACTAACCCTTTAAATTATATAGCCTACACAGACATCCTACGACGACAACAACTTTAGACGCATTTGTTGTTGAATTAGCTGACATTGACTGAAAAGACTATTTGCTCAAAAATCATAAAATACACTTACTGTTACTGGATGTGACGGTGGATCGCAAACAGTAGATGACGATTAACAGTTGAGGATTAACTTTTAAGCCACAACAACAGGATTAACCCACGACAGAACAGTTATGTTTCCAAGAGACATTACAGGCTGTCGTCGAAACAATGGAGGATGTGTGTACAGATCACCGAGGGCGGGGTCTATGCCACAACCACACTGTCAATCAAACCCCTTTCTCACTTTCTACGTCACAAAGAGCTGGATCTCAGAACAGCTCATTCTGAGACAGTGAATATGATTTATTGAGATTGTAAAAAAAACACTGGGTGGATTTTTATCATTCTAGGATGGTTTTGCTCACACACTGCCGACACACATTTATGTTCAAACACCATGTAAAAGTGAATTTTCCATAATAGGTGCCCTTTAAAGTTGGAACTGCTTCATGTTTTATTAACAGTTTCTTGTTGAATCCGGCATCGAATTCGTGGAGATTCTGGAAGCTGTCTTCTGTAAAATGCGCAGCAAAGAGAGCTGAATTACGATCGTCATTTTCAGGAACATAATCAAACATAAATTGTATCCATTGTTGACGAAGTACAGCGTCCGTGGGAAGCTCGAACACAGAAGACCTGACAGCTGGGTGAACACAACACACTCGACGAGCCGCAGAAATATGATCATGCCCTTTTTTGCATATTCCGGAGGGAGGGTTGATGCAAATGTGTGGGTTAGTGACGTCTAAAACCCAGCTGTAGTCCCAATCCAGTCATTTTTGTGGCCAATATACATCCTGATTTTTAAAAGACACTGCAGATACTGTTGTTCATGCACCAACAGCAACATTACACGCTATTTAAAATGAAAAAAGTGAAATCAAAATCAACCCCCCCTTTAACACACTCGCAAAACACATGAGCAGATTGAGCACATCTGTAACAGACACGAGTACACCTGTAACACAGACGAGCACATCTTTAACACACCTGCAGCACACACGAGCACATCTGTAACACACGATCCACACCAGCACATCTGTAACACACACGAGCATACCTGTAACACAAACAAGCACATGTAACACAGCTGCAACACACACGAGCACATCTGTAACACACAAGAGCACATCTGCAACACACGAGCACATCTGCAACACACATGAGCAGACGAGCACATCTGTAACACGCATGAGAAGATAAACACATCTGTAATTGCTGAAATGATCTGTCATCAATGTAACATTTTTCACTCATTATCCAAATGGTTTAAACTTTCTTGTACTGTATTTTCTTAAACTAGCTTTTTTATCTTCTAAATCCTTTACAGTTTGCTTTGTACCTTTCTTTATTTCTTAATTTGCCATTTACATGTATTTACGATGAGCTGACATGTATAGTCACTTCCATGTTTTTATTGCTTTATTTTTGGTTGAAAGGAAGATACTCGTGCCGGAAACTAACTAACTGGTACTAGTCCTTGCAAATTACCTGCTATAACAGCAATTCTAAAAGCTTGTTAATGATGATTAAAGCGTGTGTGAACTTCAGATGCTCTTCTCCTGCAGGTCGGACAGGGTTACCCTCACGACCCTCCAAAAGTCAAATGTGAAACGATGGTTTATCACCCCAACATCGACCTCGAAGGAAACGTCTGTCTAAATATTTTGAGGTATTGTGTTTATCATCATATACCAACTTACCAGAATTGTACATGAGCACAAACACTGTTAGATCTTTAGCATTGGCTGTTAAAATATAAGAAATGTTCATTAAATACTGTAAAATCGTACTTTATTCTGCATGACACAAACAGAGAGATGTTGATGCATCTTCCTGTTGCTCGATCTAGAACGCTTTTATTTCTTATGTCCGCTTTTGTGAAATCAGTTTTTAACGTTCATTTTTACGGGTTTGGAATGACAAGATAATGGCGGTTTTGTGAATATTGAAGTGATTTTGTTTAATAATTTGTCTCTAACATCTTTTTTTTCATCTATTTCCAAAATACTTTCTAACATTCAGTTGTGTGTGTTTAACGTGTCCTGGGATTGAGCAGTGCTGTTTGCTGCCGAGTGTTTAACGGATGGAAACGGTCATGATGAATTATGAGTGTAATTGAGAAGGCACTTTGACTCTTTATGTTTCAGAGAAGACTGGAAGCCGGTCTTGACGATTAACTCAATCATATACGGACTACAGTATCTGTTCCTCGTAAGTTGTCGAATCACTGTTTGGTGACACAAACCTCGAAAATAAACATCATGATGTGTGAGGTTCATGTCGATTAGTTTAATTATTCTTTATCTTCTTATCATTGTGTTTTTTCACTGTTACGATATCTATTGCTTGCCCTAGTTTACATGCAGACACGTAGATAAAATCTTTTTTTTTTTCTAACCTAAACCTAACCCTAACCCTTAGTATAAAGGAGTAGTTCACAGAATAAAAAATTGCTGATAACGTCATCCAAGATGTTCATGTGGTGTTTTATAAGTGAAAAAGAAATGAAGGTTTTTGAGGAACACACTTCAGGATTTCTCCATATAGTGACTTCAATGGGGTCCAACTGTTCGAAGGTCCAGATGTGAGTTTCAGTGGAGCTTCAAAGTCTCGACATGATCCCTGCCGAGGAATAAGAGTCTGATCTAGACAAACCAGCCAACATTTATAACAAAATAAACATTTATATACTTTTAACCACAAATGCATCGCATCTAGACCTTCGACCTGTTGGACCCCATTGAAGTCACTATATCCAATATAAGTACATTTTAATTCTGAAGTGAACTTATCATTTAATTGGTGAATAGTGTCATTTACAGACATGAAAATCCAACTTGCATGCCATTCATTTGTGCCGTTTGTGAGCAAGCGCCCTGTGCTAATCGTTTCCGTGTGTTTCCGCTTCCAGGAGCCAAATCCCGAAGACCCGCTGAATAAAGAAGCGGCCGAAGTCCTTCAGACGAACCGGCGGCTCTTCGAGCAGAACGTCCAGCGCTCGCTGCGCGGCGGATACGTGGGCGCTACGTACTTTGAGCGCTGTCTGAAATAGACCTGCGCGCCGGCCCTCACGTCCGAGAATGCATTTATCGTTTACATGCGCTGAGATGCACTGACCGACACACTGACCGGAGCGCGGGGGGGTTATTAAGGAATAGGCTGGGAAAGGCTGGTCAGTGATTGTTGCTCAGAGAATTCAGTTGTATTTTGCCACTATGCTGGTACCCACTGTTTATTTTTGCTGAGATTCACATGCTAACTTATCCTCCCACTCACAGACATGAACCGAGAGCGAGACGTTATTTCACTTCTCTTGTATTCCATTATGAAGGCTTGAGGACTGATTTACTCTGGGCTTCAGCAACGGGGATCCTGCCTCGCGTCGCACTAATTCAACTATGTTTAGTAGTCACTTATTTTTATGTTTGCAAAAAAAAAACAAAAAAACATGTATAGCATCGCATCTGACCAATTCTGATAGTATTGACAAATTGATAACTTCTTGAGCCTGGAGACTGGTTAACATGAGATCCACAGGATCCATCTGCATTTTGGCTGTTGTGAGCTTGGGAGACCTTAAGATGTTTTGCTATAGTTTTCCTGGTTGGGAATGGGTGGGATTGGATTTTCTTGAGAAGGGAAAGGGTATGACGTAGGCTTAGGAATGGTTACGTAAAATGTTACAATTCTGTTGTGTATATTGATATCCCAGTTGTTCATGATGACTGCAATATGAATTATGTTAAATAAAATATTGATTTGAATGCCTACATTTTAAGATTAGTGTAAATTACAACAGCAGATTGTCTTTAAAAACAACATCGACAATAAAATGTTTTATTTGACCTGGACCAAAGTGCCTCTGCATCAGGACAGACCGTTGCATCGCCAGAACATGGATTATCACGTTGATTATTAACTTTAACATAGAAGAAAATGATACAAATGTTCATGTGATAAACCAAATACTCTGTTTTGCTGTGTCAACATTAATTAAAAGCTGTAAAAATCACATTTCTTTATAAGTTTTACACATTACTTCGGTATCCAGTGTGAATGTGCGAGCGAATGCCTCTGCAGTCTTCACTGGAGCAGCCGGGCCACTTTTAGCTGCCATTAAATTTAACAGATTTAAGGAAACCCGTATTTCCTGCACTGTGAACAAGGCCGTTTTACTGGTAACTTTCATTTGTCCTTGAAGGGTTACGATTGTCTTCTGTCATTGTGTTTTATAAATCTGTCAGAGAAACTTGCGATTACATGTTTTGAAGCAGGAGAGAGGAAGAGCTAGAGAACACTGATGATGAAGGACCGGTTGCTGTGACGACCCCCTGGAGAACACTGATGATGATGAACCAGTTACTGTAATGACCCGCTGGAGAACACTGACGATGATGGACCGGTTACTATAACGACTCGCTGGTGAACACTGATGATGGACCGGTTACTGTAACGACCCGCTGGAGAACGCTGGTGATGGACTGGTTACTGTAACGACCCGCTGGAGAACGCTGATGATGAAGTGCCGGTTACTGTAACGACCCGCTGGAGAACGCTGATGATGAAGGACCGGTTGCTGTGACGACCCGCTGGAGAACACTCATTTATTCATTCAGCTGACGCTTTAAACCAAAGTGATTTACAATTATATGCCAGGGTTTTTTCAATGTTTGTGTCACTCACTAACATTGAAAAAACATGTTGATGCATTGGTTTTTAATTAAATATTTAATTAAGTTAATTCCTTATTATCACCTTATACTGAAAGGTGTCGATGTTGTTTAATAGAAATAGCATGGAAAAACACACTTTGTTGGGTTAAATAGTAGAGCATTGGCACTAACACCACCAAGGTCATGGGTTCGATTCACAGGGAAAGCAAAACTGATATGAATGTAAACGTGTACCTTGAAGGTTTTAACTTTAACTCGAGCGCTCATGTGAGGCATTGCAGAATATACAAGCATCAAAGATGTCCATCAATGCAACAGTGAAACGCAAAACTATAATCCGTGTGAAGCCTCCACGTTCTCAAGACTTCTTCATCCTCTTCCTCCTCTTACTCATCCTCTGCCTCCTCGTACTCGTCCTCTTCCTCCTCTACCTTCTCTTACTCGTACTCTGCCTTCTTTTACTCGTACTCTTCCTCCTCTTGCTCATCCTCTGCCTCCTCTTCCTCTTACTCATACTCTTCCTCCTCTTACTCATACTCTGCATCCTCTTACACAAACTCTTCCTCTAACTCATCCTCTTCTTCCTCTGTCTCCTCTTACTCATCTTCTTCCTTTTACTCATCCTCTTCCTCCTCTTACACATACTCTTCCTCCTTGTACTCATCCTCTTCCTCCTTTTACTCATCATCTTCCTCTTCTTAATCATCCTCTTCCTCGTCGTACTCATCCTCTTCCTCCTCTGCCTCCTCTTACTCATCCTCTTCCTCCTCTTGTACTCTTCCTCCTCTTACTCATACTCTTCCACCTCCTCTTCCTCATCCTCTTCCTCCTCTTAATCATCCTCTTCCTCCTCTTACATGTACTCATCCTCTTACTCATCCTCTTCCTTTTCTGCCTCCCTTACTTGTACTCTTCCTCCTCATCCTCACCCTCTGCCTCCTCTTACACGTATTCTTCCTCCTCCTCATACTCTTCCTCCTCATCCTCTTCCTCCTTTTACTCATACTCTTCCTCCTCTTACTCGTACTCTTCCTCCTCATCCTCTTCCTCCGTACTCGTACTCTTTCTCCCAGACCTGGATTATCCATAAGGACACTTGGGCAACAAACCATCACAACCACTGGGGGGGCACCACATGACACAAGCTTTAACCCTTGTGCATTGTTCAAGTTCACTACCCTTTCGTTATGTTCGTGGCAAAAAAAAGCCACTACTTTAAACTGCTGTAAAAATGTATCAGATAAATATTTTTTTCAATTTTTTTTTGCATAAATCTATTAACCGACCACAGTCCTGATCAAAACTACTAATTTTTTTTTTTTTACAAATTTCAGGATTTTAACTCTTTAATTGCCAAATTCCTAAATGATGTCACTGATTTGGGGGGAAAAACACAAAATGACTTATTTTTTTACCTTTTATCACAGTCTTGGACATGTCAAAGATTAGAAACAACATTGGTTTTGATGCATTGTTAGTTTGTGTGCAGTATCAGATTTTAACTTTTTCTCCCTCATTTACTGTTCGTGGCTGTTTTTGCCCCATTGACTTCCATTATAACCACATTTTTGATTGCAAAGCCATGACACCTTAAAATCATGCATTTTTGATTGTTGATGGTTTTCCCTGTTGGGAAGAGGTAAAATTTGTAATTTTTACTGTTGATAACCAGGTGGAACCAAGAACCATTAACCCTTTAGACAGGCCTGTGCAAAAAAAGCTTAGTTTCTGGCTTTTACATGGAGTTATATGGAGTATAATAGCATATTACAGTGTGTGTGTGTGTGTGTGTGTGTGTGTGTGTGTGTGTGTGTGTGTGTGTGTGTGTGTGTGTGTGTGTGTGTGTGTGTGTGAGTGAGTGTGAGTGAGAGAGAGTGTGAGAACTCACCTTGATGCGTCTGAGAAAATAAAAATATACACTTCAGCTCTCAAAACTACATGGAGTAAACAAAAACAAAGTAAGTGTATATAATGCTACTGCTGCCTTTTGATGGTGAGAAATGCAGACTAAACAAAAACAAAGCAAGTGGATATAAACACTTGTCATTTGATGGTGAGAAGAGCAGCAAGCAACATGAGAAAGGACTTGACTTGTAGTTAAGTTTTAGAGATGATTATGCAGTCTGACCCCTCCAGCGAGCTGCAGGAGTTATTGTCTTCTCACTCTGACCGCAGACTCAGGAGCGTCAGATCCTGATTTGGATGTGGCACCCTCATCATCATCATCTCAAGCTTCCACTGAAGGTGAGGAGGATTCAGAGGATCCTGGATCTGGGTGGACTGGGAGAATCTTGAGAGGGACATGGTGGCTCTGAAAATCGCACGACCACTGCGAGCATCCTATAGACCATTTCACAAGATGTAAACAGCACTGGTCCAGACCCAGATAGCAAACTGACATTGAATCAACGTAGAAACATGACATCGAAACAACGTTGATCTGACATTGTTTTGCTCATCAAATTAACGTTGAACCAACGTCAGACGCGTCATTCTTTCAAAACTAACGGAAAATCAACTTGAAATCAACGCGTTGTTTCAACGTTATGAAAGCAAACCAATTTTCGATTTTCATTTAGCTTTGAAGAATGCCGCGTCTGACGTTGGTTCAATGTTAATTCGATGAGCAAAATCAACGTTGTTTCAATGTCATGAGACGTCGTTTCCACGTTGATTCAATGTCAGTTTGCTGTCTGGGGAAGCACTTCCTGTTTCAGTTTTTTAACACTACATAAAAGCTGGGATAAAATACAACCAACAGAACTTTAAAACTGAATCAAAAAGTTAAACAAACATCTTTAAGATGTTTTCTTTACATGTGAAATAAAGAAAACAGTTACAAACTGAAACAGGAAGTGCCTCTGGACCAGTGTTGTTTACATCTTGTGAAATGGTCTACAGGCAACGTGTGGACTCCCCTCTGAATCTGTAGACGCCGGCCAAAATCAGTAGCCCCATGTAGGCACAGAGATCTGTGGAGTCCACAGATCCAGGATCCTGAATCCTCCTCACCTTCAGTGGAGCTCTAGCTTCCACTGAAAGCAGGAGGATTCTGTGGTTCCTGGATCTGGGTGGATTGGGAGAAATGGAGAAGTATGGTTTTCCACCAATGCGGAGACAACTCCCTTTCTTCAGCCTGCAAGAGGCGTGAGTCGAGGGCCGACACGCTATGCTATCGCAAAGGTCCAGAACATGGATTCTGTGTTCAATCTGTTTTTTACGGAGGAGATGACTGACCTCATTGTCAGCATGACCAACCTCCATGGGCACCACACAATGAGAAACTGGACCGGGGTGGACTCCACAGATCTCTGTGCCTATATGGGGCTATTGATTTTGATCCTCCTCTGCCTCTCAGATTGTTTTCATCTATTTGTTTATATCATCAGTCAGTGCACCTGTACACTTTTCATATTTCATACTCAACATATTTCGTACAGTTGGTTTATCACATCATTAGAAATAAGTTTATTTTGGCCTGTTCCGTTTAAACGCTATGTGTTCGGTGTTTAGAAATTGATTAGAATTGTTTTAATAGAGTGCATAGGATTTGAAAAAGGCATCTAACTGCCTGAACTTGAAGGTTTTAACGAAATAGTGATTTATTAAACAAAAGGGTTTAGGCTATTGGGAATTTGGTTCAATGAATGAGGTTTAGCAATTGTGAAAAACTGTAAGACTGATGATGATGCTGTTTGTGTCACGGAACGCGCGAGCAAGCGTCGTGATACTGCGCATGGGCGGAGACTGTGACGTCAGCGCGTGATATCGTTCGCAGGCGGGAGTTCCGCGCGGCCTTTTCCTCGCAACAGCGGCTGATGAAGAAGCGGATACCCGCGAGAACTGCTCGTCCTCGTTATTAGGCGTGGACGCGATTCTGACTTTACACGACCGATTCCTCGTTCCCGTCAGTGCAGATCTCGTCGCGTTTGCGCGCGTCAGGATGGAGCTCATCACAATCCTCGAGAAAACCGTGTCTCCAGGTACATGAGCCTCGCCCGCACTCGTCCTATCAACACATGTGTGTGTTTCTCACGCGTGCGTGTCTAGATTGAAGGGTTTGTGTGTGTTTGTTAGCGGGCGGCTAATATAGCGAAGGCCTCTCGACGCTTGTCCTGATGTGTGAACAGCTGCTGAAACGAATTGCTAAAGCTACACTTAATTTCTGAAGACTGTCGACGAGAACAGCTAACGCGGGCGTCAGGCGTCAAAGCCTGCGCGCGTCGCGTTTGAAAACGGCGTTTGCCGGCCTGTGGCGATCGAGTCTCTCACGGGCGGAGAATGCGATTATCTGAGTAAATATAATAACTCGAAGCTCTTCCTCATGTTCCCGCAGATGTGCTCATGTTGAGAGGTTTGTCCCGTGCGCAGGTTAGACTTGATAAAGTTATTAGCCGGTTAGCATGCTACTCAGGAAATGGCTTGGTGCTAGCATGGCTAGTTCTCAGTCATTGCTATCTGCTTCAGAAAGTTTCTAAGTTCAAACTCGGTTTTCGTGTCCGCCATTTCTCTCGCTCTTTAATACATGTGAATTCTAGGCATGTGAGCTAGTGGGGTTTTTGTTGAGTGTGAGGCGGGAATGAAGCCGATCACAGCGTGTGTGTGTGTGTGTGTGCAGTTTTGCTACCGCGATTGAGACGCGTGAGTTTGCGGGTGTTTGGCGGGAGAGGAGAGCTGTGATACATCATGCGTGCCATTCGAGATTGATCATGAGTTTTTTTTTCTTGATTGTGGTTGATTTACAGATCGGAATGAGCTGGAAGCGGCGCAGAAGTTTCTGGAGCAGGCGGCCATCGAGAACCTGGTGATGAAGCACAACACACGCGCGCGCACACACACACATACACAGTTCATGTCTGTCACACTGACCTCTCACTCTTCACTGAGTTCCTGAATGTGTCTGAAACCAAAGACTGCCCTCTCTAAAATACAGGTTCTGGCAGTGATGCTACAGAAAAGCCATTTTTTGTACCTGAAAGAGCCTTTAATTTCAGTGTGTGTGTGTGTGCGTAGGAACCACTGTAACCCCAGCTGGATATGGGTTGGTTTGTAGAGAAATTAACTAGCCTCACAGTCCTTCCCAGTGACCGTCATGAGCCTGATGTGGAGACTCTGGCAGAGTTATGATTGATCAGAGTGTGTGTGTATGTGTGTCAAGCTGTCTAGCCTCACTTTTCTCTTCACTGATCCAGGAAGAGGGCTGGTCTAAACCCTCGTCTGTGTGTTTCAGCCGACGTTCCTGGTGGAGCTGTCGAAGGTGCTGGCGAACCCCGGGAACACACAGGTGGCCCGAGTGGCAGCGGGTCTGCAGGTGAAGAACTCCCTGACCTCCAAGGACCCGGATGTGAAGACCCAGAACCAGCAGAGATGGCTGGCCATCGACTCCAGTGCACGCAGGGAGATCAAGAACTACGTAAGCCCACATCCCTCGTGCGAGACACGGACACCGGGACACACACAAAAAAAGCCCATATTGTGCGAGACACGGACACACGCTAGCCCACATCCCTCGTGCGAGACATGGACACACACACACGGACAACAGGACACACTCTTGTTCAATCTCAAACTTTCAAAATCTCAAAATTTAGTTCATTTAAGTGGTTTTAAATGTTATACTTTTAACTGCCATATTCCCCGAACACGTCCATCTTTGCAATCTTGATCATATTCTAATAAATAAATGCTTTACCTTCCGAGTCTTTCGTTCATGCGTCATGTGACCGACCCATCAATACTGCACAGACATGGGTGTTCAGAATCATAACTAGTGTAGTTCTGTAAATGCAGATCTTGTGATAGAGTGGTTGTTTACTGAAGGCATTCACTGAATTGTGCAAAATGAACTTCTCAAGACCATATGGCGATCCCTAAAAATAAACTTTGTACAGGATTCTGTTAGAGCTGAATGATTAATTGCATTTGCGATAAAATCGCGATATGATGAAACGCGATTTTGTAATCGCAAGAGCTGCGATTACACTGGTCACGTTACACGCGGGAGCAGTCTGCAAGATCAAGCATCAACTTGCCACGCTACGCGGTCTGGCGTTCAGAAAAGAACAGTTTATTTTTAATGTATGTGATATTGTGTTAGTTATTCTCTCCCCAACAATCCTGGATCGATTCAGAGAATTTCAGAATCGAGTTTGAGCTTAGTTTTAAAACACAGATGCATGATGACGCTGCGCGTGCTTCAGAAACGAACCGTGTTCTGCTTGCTTCTATTCTCTCTCTCAGGCATAAATTTTTTTTTTATTTGTTTCCGGTTTCCGACCCTGTCAATTTATGTGCGACCCAAATTTATTTTATGAGCTTGGGGAAGAAATAATAAAAATTAAATAAATACACAAATAAAAAACTTTGAGGCGAACTATAAATTTACGTTTTTGTACAGTACCGTCTTTTTATAGCACGCGATGCAAGATGCATCTTGTCCTCCAGCAATGCTATTAACAAACGAGGCAGATATCATTCGTCAAACTGAACTATAATAAATATTATACAAGTCTTTTTTTTTTGTCATTTAGGATACTTTTATACATATTCGCACACATACAAATACATGCATTCATAGGCATTCACACACCACATAGGCCTACTAATACCTCCGCCTAGTTTTATTAAAAATCATCCCCAAAATTCCAATGATCCCAATCCCATCTTCTGCTGTCTAGCACTTCTTTCGCCATGTATTTGTTCGTTTCTTTTATTATTTTATGCAATCCAAAACACTAACCTGCCGCGGTTCGTATCTCCAGAGCCCGTCTAACTTGTCCGCTTGTCCGGGACAAATGGATTTTTGAAGGACAAGTAAAAGAGAATTTTACTCGCCTTAACGGACAAGTAGACTGATTACAACATCAATAACAAACAAAAAATAATAACTAGGGAATCACTAAACCGAGAGAATGTTTCTGATTTTATTACATTTATTGCAAGTTGCGATCGATTGTGGATAATAAATGTAGGCCTACTGTATTACTGATGGTAAGGTTGCGCTGTTGACGCTCGCGCAGAGAAATCTACACACATGAGCGGAGCGCACACACACACAGTTAACAACCTACTGCCTATAAAAAATCTAAATGTGGAGTTTTTATATTTTAACATATGTTAAGCAGCCTCAATTATTTTTCCTGAATACCATCACGATTGAAAAAGTGACATTGATTTCCTACAACAGTTCAAAGAGTTAAGATTAAGTCACTTACTTTTTATAAGCAATATTGGGTGTTTTTGTTCCATTTCAGCAGCGAAAATAGTTCCAAAGAAAAGTCACAGCAGAACCACGACGCGTCTCACAGGAACTCATCCTGTTTTCATTACTGAATGATTCAGCATTTTGAACGAATCGGTTGAGTCAAAGATTCAATGACCCATTCATAAACATTGGTCTCATTCTTGAATGAATCAACCGTTTGAACGAATCGTTTGAAAAAATGAATCAATAACTCACTCATTTATACGGCCGCCTGCCGCCACCTATTGGCAGTTTAGTGTTATGTTTATAAGTAGCCTAGTATAATTCTTTCCAATATTTCTTATTTGCACATTTAAATCAATTTCATAACATTATTTTATGAGATTGTAATTTTTCAGTGTAAATGATTTAATTTGATCAGCCCTACCTAGGGTAACAGTATGCTTCATCTTTAATTTCCTAAATTTGATCAATAAATTCAATTATTTATAATAATAAGACACAATAGGGCATTTAATAATATTAGGGGAGGGGATGCCCTTAAAGGTGCAGATATTACAATATGCCTTTTTAAATATCAAAGCTGATTGAACACTGATGAGAATATTGCTTCAGAATAAAAAATAAATAAATTTTAAAAATCCGGACAGCAACTTTTTTACTCGGACACGTGATTGACAGATTTACTTACTTGTCTTTGTTACTGTCTTTGTTTCCACTGTAGTTTCAATTTTGATATTTTTAGGTTTGAATTTTTAGGTTTGAGTCCTGAATAATTTCCTACCCATCCCTTGCTGCCAAAAAAAAAAAAAAAAAAAAAATCCCTACCGACCCATGACCTCAACTGACAACCAACCGGAACCAAACTTTTTTTTTTATGCCTTACTCAAAACATAGTAACGTTATTTCATAAAGTTCGGGGTTGAACCGAATTACAAGGACATTCGCGGGCTTGCCGCTTTGCTTGATGTTATAACGTTAATCTTGCAGACCGCGTTCTCTCCCGCGGGAATTTTCCTTACAAATGCTTCACAGCGGCATTATTTATGTCTTTTGGAATGCACTGCAGTCGGCTTATATATTAAAACTATGAAAATCACTGAGAACGCTGCTTTCATTTTAAAATACTAACGCGCGCTTTGTGAAGAGCGCTCGTGCATGCGGCCGTGAGCGACTCATTCGTTGAATGTGCATAAACTTGCATGTCAAAATGCTTTTATGACGCGAAATTAATGTAAACATGGTCCGTTCTTAAACCAACAGGACAAACCACAATTACAATTTCAAGAGATGTGCATTAGTGTGAATGCAGCTTATCATATCTAAACTGAGTGGGAAATCACTCCAGCTCTTGAATGATAAACAGACAGCCTACTTTTAAATACTGAGATCACTCTTTCTTTATGGCTTGTAATGCTTTTTTTGTTTCTCTTTATTTAGCTTTTATATTATGACGATATATTACTTTATAAAGCCGATTTAAAATTCTTAACATTGGTTTAATTAAATGTTTTTTTATAATTATTTTTAAAGTATGTGTTTTTACACATGTAATTACATGCATATTTTAAGTGTTATTAAGATTAATTAATAAAAAAAAGTAGATCGGATCATGAGCTGCCTAAAGATTCCCATTCCTACTGTACAATGATTTGTCGATTAATACAGAAGATTTATAGATGTGTTTGCTAAATCCTCATATTAATGTACAATCAACTTCAAGGCAGTGTAGTCTGAATAATCAAGGCCAGTGTCACCAGTATGGAAGTACTACTTTTAA
>NW_024121571.1:0-30656 GCF_016745375.1 Pimephales promelas | reverse complement strand
TCGCGTCTTCACGAAGATCGTCGAGGCAGCCCTTGTTCCCCTTCGCGAACACGGGGTTCGCATCCTGAACTATCTCAACGATTGGCTGATCCTAGCACACTCTCGAGAACAGGTTTGCGAACACAGAGACCTGGTGCTCCAGCACCTAGCCTGTCTGGGCCTTCGGTCCAACCGGGAGAAGAGCAAACTTTGCCTCGTGCAGAGGATCTCTTTTCTCGGTATGGAGATAGACTCTGTCGCCATGCCCGTGCAGCTCACGAACGAGCGCGCACACTCACTGCTAACTTGTCTTCGACAGTTCGACGGCAAGAGTGCGGTTCCACTGAAACTTTTTCAGAGGCTCCTGCGGCATATGGCATCCGCAGCTGTGGCAACGCCGCTCGGATTGCTTCATATGAGACCACTTCAGCTGTGGCTTCGCGATCGAGTCCCGAGGTGGGCATGGCATCGCGGCTCGCTCCGAGTTCCAGTGACTCCAGCGTGCCGCCAGACCTTCTTCCCGTGGTCGAACCTCAGCTTTTTACGGGCTGGAGTCCCTCTTCAGCGAGTTTCCAGGCATGTCGTTGTCTCCACGGATGCCTCTACCACGGGTTGGGGTGCCATGTGTGCAATGGGCATGCAGCCGCGGGTTCCTGGACAGGACCCCAGCGCCTCATGCACATCAATTGCCTCGAGCTGCTGGCAGTACGCCTGGCCCTGCACCGCTTTCGAGCACTGCTCAGGGGACAACACGTACTTGTCCGTTCGGACAATACCGCTACGGTAGCGTATATCAACCATTAGGGTGGTCTATCTGGCGGTGGTCTAATGGCGACTCCATCCCCAGACGGTCCAGCTGATTTGGGACCAGTTCAGGGAGGCACAGATAGACCTGTTCGCCTCTTGGGACTCATCCCATTGCGCCCAGTTTTATTCCCTGTCCGAGGGCACGCTCGGCACAGACGCACTGGCGCACAGCTGGCCGCGGGGCCCACGCAAGTATGCGTTTCCCCCAGTGAGCCTTCTTGCACGGGTGTTGTGCAAGATCAAGGAGGACGAGGAGCAGGTCTTGCTGGTAGCTCCCTATTGGCCCACCAAGACGTGGTTCTCCGAACTGATGCTCCTCGCGACAGCACCTCCTTGGCCTATTCCTCTTAGGCAAGACCTACTCACTCAGAGATGGGGCACCCCGTGGCACCCTCGTCCCTATCTCTGGAGGCTACACGTGTGGCTCCTGGACGGGAAGAGGCAGGTTTGAGTTCGCTGCCACCTGTGGTGGCGGCAACCATCACTTCCGCTAGAGCGTCGTCTACGAGACACCTCTATGCGTTGAAGTGGAACCTCTTCATCAATTGGTGCTCTTCCCGCGGAGAAGACCCCGGAGATGTTCGATCAGTGTCGTGCTTTCCTTCCTGCATGAAGGGTTGGAGCGTAGGCTATCGCCCTCCACCCTTACAGGTTTACGTCGCGGCCATTGCCGCGTCTCATGATGCAGTAGAAGGTAAGTCTGTGGAAAAGCACGACCTGGTCATCAGGTTCCTGAGGGGAGCGCGGAGGTTAAATCCACCTCGGTTAAATGCAGTGAATGAGGTGGGGAATGGCGTAGTTGTTTGTCAAAATCCTGCACACTGCTTCTGATAACATGTCGAATATTTTTGGACTACTTTTGCATCCAAACGTCAATCGTACTGCGAAATAATATTTGCCGTGCCAGCAGACTCCACATAGGTGCCATGAATCTGGGTGAATAGGCATTACTTTGAAAGCAGATGTAATGTCAAATTTAGCCAGCCAAGCACCCCGACCTGCGATTTTGATCAATTCGATTGACTGATTTATGTCATGGTACTTGAGCGAAAATTCGTTGAGGGGGATCAAGCTGTTTACGCTAGGGAATGAGGGATTGTGCGGAGCTGACAGCTCAATTATTAGCCTTTTTTGCCTGAGAATTTTCTTGTAGCCACTCCAATGGGACTAATACGAAAAAGACTGAATGGAGGATCGTCGAACGGACCATTCATGAAACCTGATTCCACTTCTTTTTTGATCAGCTGGTCTACAACTTCGGGTTCTAGGAAGGCAGATTGAAGATTTTTACATGTGATATTTTGGGAGAGCGGGCACTCTAAGCCAGGCTTAAAGCCGTTTTTTAGACCTGACAGCAGATAATCAGTAAATTCAGCGTTCGGGTGATGCGCCAGTTCGGAGTGCATGCGCAAAATATTTACAGGAGTCGACAAATAATCTTTTGGTTTTTTATTTGCGGATTTGTACACGGGACATATGACGCGGGCATGGGCACCACCACAAAAGCTACAGATATGCAAGAACCGGCAGCGCGGTCTGCTACATTTGCCTGAATTAAAGTGGTTGCAGGGTTGTCTGTTCTCAGCGAATGAGGAAACTCTCCTCTCTCGGTCAAAGTTCGCACTGGTTGCTGCGCGGGGCACGTAGCTGGTGGATTTTGCGGTGCTTGTTCCCGAGCAGGAAAGAGAGGAAGGGTTAACCTGCGGGCATGTTGATGTGGAGTGTGCCACTGATCTGCAGACGGCGCAAGAAATGTTTTTACATCCTAAAAACACCCTGCTGTGGAGATCCGGGTCGAGCGCACCCCAGTAAGTGCACTGGTTCCACTGAGCGACATGCACGGCACTTTTGGCTGAAAACAGTTTGTGATAAGTGTACTTATCGTCTTGGTGAGCGTTGGGCTGATCGGGCTGCTGTGCAGCCACGTGAAGAAACCTGGGGCTCAGGTGCAACATCCGACGTGGGGTGAGAGGTTGATGAGCCACCAGAATGAGAGGGCGCATCCATGTCGATGAATAGTCCTTCATCGGAAGAGCTTGATCGCTGGGACATGGTAACGGCTGAGCGGCTGAGTACCAGGAACTAGTATGCTGCTAGACTGTCAGAGAAATGAGGTGAGATTACTGGGTCTATATATACGTGCTTTAATCATGATTGCTGAGTGCTCTCCACCCGTGTTAATTATCTGGACGTGCTTCTCCTGGACTTGATAATGAAACATCATTTAATCATGATTGCTGAGTGCTCTCCACCTGTGTTAATTATCTGAACGTGCTTCTCCCAAACTTTGTTAATAAAACATAATTTCTATAAATTGCTGATCCAGATCATTAATTTGGAATATTCTTCCCCATAATTCAAGTTGAGCTATAAACCTTAAGACGAGATTCCTTACAGCACTGCTCTGTCCGGTACGTGCGCTGCGCGCCTATGTTGACAGAACGCGGTGTTTCAGGACCTCAGACCAGCTCTTTTTCTGTTATGGGGGGAGCCAGAAGGGAAGGGCTCTCTCAAAGCAGCGGCTGTCTCACTGGATAGTGGACGCCATCGCTTTGGCTTACCAACAGCAAGGTCGACCATGCCCCCTTGGTGTGACGGCCCACTCTACTCGGAGTGTGGCTTCCTCTTGGGCTCTAGCGCATGGCGCCTCACTAACAGACATTTGCAGAGCTGCAGGCTGGGTGACACCAAACACCTTCACAAGATTCTTTAATCTACGAATAGAGCCGGTGTCCTCTCGCATTCTCGCTTCCGCCAGTACTGGACCCGCTTAGGTGTCTTCGCTTGCTCGCCATTGCACTCCTCGGACTGGATAAGTGCGATATTTCCTCAGTAGTCTTCCGTTGAAGCCTTGAGTCCTCCAGCACTTCTGATGCGGGCAATACTGCTCTTGCTCTGGATGCCGGCTAGGTGCCTCCATGTGCACGGTTCCCTATGGTAAATGTCTCATGTGTATTATCCACTGTAAGCCTCTCTGAGCATGTGTCTTCCCTTGGCAAGCCATCTGCCACTCCTGGAGTTAAGTTTCTAGCCACCCTTAGGTTGGTGCTCCAGTGATCTCCATATGTAGTCCCTAACACGGCCATATGTGTATTCGTAAGTCCTCCCTACGGTAGGCATTTGGTAGCATGTCCCTCCCGGGATATGTTTCCCAGTGTACCTTGGTATTCCTGTGTCAAAGTAGGTAACTCCTGTTATAAGCTAAGCTAGGAGTCCAGACTTTCGCAGGGTACTGGAAGACAGCTATGAAGATGGCGTGATGGCACAGACCCCCATTCTCCGTCATTCCGACGTAACTCGGAGTGACTACGAAAGGGAACGTCTCGGTTACGGATGTAACCCTCGTTCCCTGAGTTGGGAACGGAGACGTTACGTCTCCTTGCCACTTCTGCTGTACCGCTGGGTAGACGCCTGAGTTCAGTCTCGGCTCCTCAGCGAAGACATACTGCGGTTGCGTTCACTTCCTCCTTTTATACCCACGGGGTGGGGCGGAGTTACACTATGCAAATTCCGCAGCCCCAAGTCATTTTCATGCCATTGGCTCGTTATTAAATAATCGAAGAGGATTGGCTTTCTATGCGAAACCCCCATTCTCCGTCATTCCGACGTAACGTCTCCGTTCCCTACTCAGGGAACGAGGATTACATCCGTAACCGAGACGTTTTCTCTCTCTCTCTCTCTCTCTCTCTCTCTCTCTCTCTCTCTCTCTCTCTCTCCTCTCTCTCTCTCTCTCTCTCGTTAATTCCTTCTCACTCATTACAAAAAATGAAATCTTACAGCACTTCTTAATTTCACTTCAGAATTCTAGATATTGACGCTTTCATCAGACGCGTTGCCATGGTGATGAGCTGGCCCAAAGTTAACTTCCGTTCTGTTCGTTTATTCGTGTTTACTGGATAATATGGCATTCACTACAAATGCAGTGAAAGTTAAGGTGATGAGCAGGTTGTTGAGCTGTGGGGTGCAACCTGACCTAGTAGGGAGCAAACGCAATTTTTAAAAATAAAAATGTCAAGGTTTCCTATGAGGGAGACGGCGGTATTAAAATAGCCTATGTTTATCTGAGTGATAACCGGTACAGTGTTTCCCGTACATTTATTAGTGGCAGCCCACCACATTATCAGCCCTGACCGCCACATATTGATTTCCGTGTTTTTAACAATTTAAGATGGGAAAAGTTGTAATTGACTGCAGTTGCGTGCAGCGCATATTCGCACGCTCTCTCTCTCTCTCTCTCTCTCTCTCGCAAACACATTGACAGCGGACCAGTCTGTGTATTGAATGGTTAGTATCGTAAACAGCGCTGCACAGATCCATCCAACATGTGGTCAATGTGGAGACCCACCTTAAAAAAGGTTAGCAAGCATGTAAGAAGCCTAGCTCTATGTTATTAACCTTATCAAACCCCGCCGTCGCGCTCGCCAGTTTTTTTGAACACTGCGGTAAATCAGACACGTCGGTAGAAAAACATCTTGTCTCCAATTTTTGTTCAACGGGTCTGGTAGTGTCACATTTCAGTTTGGCCAGGTAACATTTTATTTTCTTTGACTGGCAAGAAATACCAGTTACTAGGTTATTTACTTGTTATGGATTGTCTCCGCAAGTCTGCCGGAAGTTAAGTTTGGGCCAGATTAATGCACATGCGCAGTACCGTTTGTTTATGTTGTCACTGCTGAAAGCGTCTATAACAAGCTGGAAAAAAAATAACAAATGAAAATTACTTTTATTTTGCTGTATCTGTTTTTCATGCTGCAAAACATCCATGACAGCTGTTATCTTGTCCATGTTAGCAGATAATCATAGCCACCTGATATGAATTAATCTGTGCGGATTAGCAGGGCCCGGTTCCCCAAAACATTCTTATCGCTAAGGTCGGAAACACACTGGCTGCGTGGCGTGAGCGTTACATTTCTGTTGCGTGGCGGCTCTGTCGCGTTTTCAGTGTCTTGCACACCAGAAACGTGTCTGACGCGGCGCTGCTGCTACTAGTGACAGGGACAGTCTGTATTTGGATAAGCGATGTGTTGCTCTTTCCTTTACGACAACAAACTGTTATCACACATCTTCCAAAATCTGAAAAATATGGAAGTGGGCTGTCTGTTTATTTCAATAACATTTACAAATTTTGTGTAGCTTCATTGAGCCTATATTTAGCCTGATGGTGGACTGTCACTCAGAAGACACACTCTGTTGTTATTGTAGCCTACCCTATATCCTATTGAGGCCTAGAACGTTTTTTTTTTTTCAAAAGTTTTTCTTCTTCATATAATCACATTTTAAGAGCATAAGAAAAAAAAAAGAAAGAAGATATTTTATTCATGTTATTCTATGACCTCTGTAGTGGACACCAGGACTCGTTTAAAAAAAATAAAAATGACATGAAATTCTATATAGGCAAAAATAATGGCAATATTTGAAAATCAATTATTATTATTATTATTATTAATATTTGTTTAAATTACATTTATATCTCAATTTATGTCAAAACATAGACTTTGAAACATCCAAATGTAATTTATTTAATATGTATTCGTGTACAAAATTACATCAAAACATTGTTTCCTATTGTTTTTTGCCTGCAAATGCTTCCAACACGCTTGCGTGTCGTGTGAAAAATAAGCGTCGGTTCTATTTATAGCATGCATGCGGTTTCCGCACGGCTCATGCCACGCCTGAGACGCACGCGCGTCACGCAGGCACTGTGCAAGCTCTAACCTGTTAACATGGGGCCGAAATAAAAACGGACACGCCACGCAGCTGAGACGCTTATGCCACGCAGCTAGTGTGTCTCCGGCCTAAGTAGCCTAGTTCTTAACCTATTCCCCTAATTTCCGTCATTTCCGTCAGTGGCGCGGAACGTCAGCGTCGCGAATGGCGGAGCTAATCGGAGCTAATTGACCATTATAGTCAATGCTCTAAAGTCCACCAGCTGCGGACGTGGCGCGTCTCAGAAGCGTGCCAGAAGCGTCTCTCCGCACTGCTCCACAGAGGATAGGTAGCAGGTCTATTTTCGCCGCTTGCCGCATCAAGCAGCACAGAGCACATCGTACCGGGCAGGAAGTCAGATACAGAACGGCATGAGGATCCGGTAGATTTTCAAAATAAAACACCCTGTGGAGATTAAAAGAAGTCACCAACGCTCCGCTTCTAAAACTCGTCTGAGACACTTCTAGTGGACTAGGGATGCATCAAAAACGTGGCGCTGACGTTCCACGCCACTGGCGGATCCAGTGGATTTTCGGGGTTAACCTCTCTCTTAACTTCATGGCACGATTCCCGAAACGTTCGTACGTTCGTAAATTGGCAATCACTTTTGATAATTAAAATCTGGCAAACAATTTGGCTCTAAATGGCTAAGATCTATAAATGGGTAAGCATGGTGGTGTCTGTCCAGTATGCGACCAACTATGGCAGCGATCCTACGTGTCCTTGTATTGAATCAAAGACGGATAAAAAAATTGATTCGGCAAAACTTAAGCCCTTTTGACATTTTGCCTGATGTGGCTATATTAAAAAAAATTAGCCTCCCAAGACAACTCATTATGGAGCTGCTGGACCTTCTTAGACCTGCGCTTGCCAAGCTAACGTGGCAGAATTTTGCTTTAAGCCCTTAAGCCTTTAACCAATGGCAATCAATACCGCAATAAACAGAAGTACAGTAACTGCAGCTGCTTGCCAATCAATTCTGATTGTAAAGTACCTTACCATTAATATAAAAGTGTATTACATAATTTTTAAGAAATCGTTAAACCCATGTCAAGAAGCGCCACAAGTGGCACAACGGCATAAGGAGGGTGGATGATTAGCGAGGGATACCCAGTTCGTCTACCCGTCACAACATATCGTGTGAACATATTATTGACAATTTGATAATTTAATTAATAGTCTATATTTTACTGATAACTTAAACTATGTTAAAATAAATGTTACTGTAATAATTTGAGGAATGTTTCATTTACATAGAATGTGTTGTCTTTCTTAAAGGTACAGTGTGTTATTTTTAGCGGCACCTAGCAGTTCGTTTGCAAGTTGCACTAAGGGCTCAGCCCACTGCTCACCCCTCCCCTTTTGATGAAGCTACGGTGGCTAAAACGGGACAAACATATCGTCGTCTGAGATAGCACAGAATAGCCTGAGTAAGCCAAGAGTGTGTAACATTGTCACTGTTTCTGTACCACAGTCCATTATAAACCACATCATCGTTTACAAAGCCATAGTCAGGTGAGGATCAAGGGCAGGGGCGTCACTAGGCCCTTTTTAAATTTATGCCTAGCACCCCTAAAAATTTGTGATTAATATGCTGCACAAATTCGTGTTCGCTTTAGACTTGTTTTAATCAGATTCAGTGCGTTCTACATTTACATCAGTGGCGCCGAGCAGAGAGCACGTCAAAAAGAGAGGAAATTGTGCGTGTGTTCATCTGAGCCCATTGGTCTGTCACTGCTCGTCAATGTCAGAATATTTGAGATGACCAATCAAATCAAAGTAGGCGGGATTTACAGTTCATTCACAGAAGCTGAGCGCGAATTTTAGCGTTACTAATTTTAGCGTTTTAGCGAATTTTTAACATTATAAGTCTAAGTAGCTAAACTTATAATGTTATATATTTGACAGTTTTTTGAGGTCATAAATGTTAAACGAATGATAAACAAAAAATAATCAGGAAAACTAATATAGTTTCATCTAATTTCGCCCTTTTGAACTGAAATTAGGCATGTAACGTCAGCCTAATGTAATAATTCGTTTAATGTCATTGTGAGACAAAAAACGTTAACAAATCCGTTTTCATCATGTAAGGTACATGATTAATAATGAATGTGTACATATTGAAAATATAATACAAATTGTAGCCTTTAGTAAATAAAAAAAGCTCAGCTTTAGGATGGGGGAGAGAAAGGGGACGATGAGGAGACAAGCGAGATGAGGAGAGAGTAGGCATTGACAAATCTACTGACATAGTTTTAAAGTTATTTCTTTTCTTTTTTTTTTTTTGGTCTTCAAACGTCTTGAAAGCCCCCCTAAGCCCCCTACAAGGAAAATCCTAGAATCAACCCTGATCAAGGGTCTATATAATATAATAATCGTAATATGCTAATTGTCTCATAAACGTAACCAGCACATTTCTCCCAACATAGCAAACCCATAAAACCGCAAGGGAGAAGAACCACATGAAACATCTCGGGTTATAACTATCACCCTTGTTCCGTGAGAAGGGAACGAGACACTGCGTCAAGAAATCGACACTTTGCAGTTTATTTTTTCCCTTAGCGTGCGCCTCTGAAGTATGAATGAAACTAATCCAATCTTGATTGGTGTTGCGTCATGACATAACATGTGACGGCATAACCGGAAGCATAAAAGTGACGCTGGCACAACACATACCAGCCTCGCGATGAAGCAAGACACTCTAAGGCCTCAAGGGGTGTGGCAGAACGACGCAGTGTCTCATTCCCTTCTCAGGGAACAAGGGTTAGGTAGTCATAACCCGAGACGTTCCCTTTCGAGGGAACTCAACACTGCGTCGAGAAATCAACACTTTGGGGAACGAATGCCCACTAGGCCACGCACCGAATAGGCCTGTCCCGGAGTGAAACTGACATAGGCACTCAGCTAGGACGAAAGCATGTGTGCGCCATGCGTACTAGGGAGGTGCAGACTATAAAATCTGATGAAAGTGTGAGGAGAAGACCACTCAGCTGCCTCACAGATCTGATCAATGGGGACTCCTACATGAAGGGCCTGCTAGTCTGCTTAGAAGCAGGTAGTCCCTTCCTGGGTGATCCAAAACACACTAGAAGTTGGTCTGACCTCCTCCAGGTAGAGGACCTCTCATAGTAAACTCTTAAAGCTCTGACAGGACAAAGCAAATGGAGTTCTTCCTCTTCTGCCGACACATGTGGTGGAGGATGAAAAACTTGAAGAATTGTAGACTGAGCCACATTAGATGGCACCTTCGGCACATTGCCAGGTTTAGGGTGTAAAATGGCCTTAACTCCGCCAGCAGGTGCAAACACCAAGCAGGCTGGTGTCACTGCCAGGGCTTGGAGATCTCCTACTCTTTTAATAGAGGTAATAGCTAAGAGATGCCTCCCCAAAGGCCCATCGTTTAAAGGCACATGGAATGCCGCAATGGCAGCCACGTATACTTTTAAAGTGGAAGGGGAGAGACCCGCCAAGAAGCGGTCTTGAAGAAATTCCAGAACTGAAGCTACCTGGCAGTTGACTGGATCTACATCATGTTCTCTACACCAATTAGAGAACACATTCCACTTAAGGCCATACGTTCTCCTGGTGGATGGAGCCCTAGAGCTTAGTATGGTTTCAACTACTCCTTCTGATAATCCAGCTTCTAAGTACTGAGCCCCCTCAGGGACCAGACCCATAGCTTCCACAACTCTGGGCGAGGGTGGAATATTGTGCCCTCCGCTTGAGACAACAGATCCCTCCTTAGAGGAATCTGCCATGGTTGATCTATCAGGAGTGACACTAAGTCTGAGAACCATACTCGGGCCGGCCAGAACGGGGCAATCAGAAGAAGACTGATGCCCTCCTGACGGACCCTCTCCAGGACTCCTGGAAGCAGAGCGATCGGGGGGAAAAGCATACAGGCGAAGCCTTGGCCAGGCCTGTACCATGGCATCCAACTCCAGTGGGGCTGGATGTGAGAGCGTGGTGTATGTGGGTGAGCCTGGGCCAGGTCAGTTTGAGTTTTTATTAAATGGAATTTACTTACAGACTTTATAATAGACTTTATTTAAACTTTAGTTTGGAGTTAAGTGCGCACACTCTTTAACGTTTAGTTTGAGTTTATTCTTACCGTTCTTTCTGTTTGTTTGTTTGTTACGGCTGAGTCCCGTGAGCTGGTGCACCATCAAAAGGGGTTCGAGTGGAAACATCGGACGTATATATATGGTTCTGGCCGATGATCGGGCCACAACCATTCCGGTTTCCGCTGCGGGGGAACTCCAAGGACTATTTTGCTTGCTTTTCTTTTGTTTGTTTATAAGAAGTACATTTATTAAGTGAAGTCATTTGACAGTATTATTTGAGGTGTTTGTTTATGTATATTGGGTGCTTTCATATGCGTTATTGTGTTTAATGGCCATTATATGTCTTTGTATTCCCCTTTATGTGTTAATTGGTGCTTGCCACCAAGGTATACATTTGTGAATTGTTTCTGTATGTGAATGAGTGTTCTGTGAGAGAACAGGTTCTGTAGGCCCTGGCCTGGACCTCTGTAAATGTTTGAGAGGCAAATGCAGTGACCCATTGTTATTGTATCTTTTCTTTTGTTTTGTTATTTGTTTTTTGTTATGTTTGGTTTACCACCATTGGGTTAGCATTGGCTTTACTTTTGTAACCCCATCCTATGGTAATAAACCCCTAAACGTTTGCAGTAGCCTGCTGCCTCCGTGTTCATTTATCCTTTACTGGTCACATCTATCACAGAGAGGGAGAACCAAAGTGGGCAGTGGGACGTCTCTCGAGACGCAAATAGATCCACTTCCATTGGCCCAAACCTCTCCCATATCAACTTCACCACATGGATGAAGTCTCCATTCCCCGGGCCTCAGCCCCTGCCTCAATAGGATGTCTGCTCCCTGATTCTGAACCCCCGGGATATATATTGCTCTGATGGATAATATTTTCCCTTGGTACCATAAAATTATATGATGAGCCAGTCTGGATAGAGGGCGCGATCTGAGTCCCCCCGGTTCAGATAGGCCACCACTGATGTATTGTCCGAATGTATCAAGACATGGTAACTCTTGATGTCTGGAAGGAAGCTCCTCAAAGCCCTGAACACGGCCAACATCTCTAGGCAATTTATATGCCAACAACAATGATGGTCTTGCCACAGACCCCTGGCAAACCGGCCATCCATGACCGCGCCCTAACCAGTAAAGGAGGCATCTGTCGAAACGGTTTTCCGGCGACATGATGCTCTTAACACTGGTCCTTTGGACAGAAACCAAGTTTTCTTCCAAATTACTAGGGAACGAAGGCATCTGCGTGTAACCCTGATTATAAGGAACGGATTTCCCCTCGGGGAAACCCCTTGGCTTTTAGCCACCACTGAAGGGACCTCATGTGGAGAATTATGCTTGATGCCGCTGCCATGAGGCCCAGCAGTCTTTGAAATTGCTTTACAGTGATGGCTTGGCCTAGTCTTATTCCAGATACCATGGTTAGAAAAGTCTCGATGCGTGCGGGAGACGTGTGCCCGCATCGTAACGGAATTCCATACCACACCCAGAAACGTAGTTCTCTGAACTGGTTCTAACAGACTCTTTTTTTGTGTGTTGAGTCTCAACCCCAAACTTTGAATATGAGCAAGGACGACATCTCGGTGCCGAATTGCCATCTCCCGAGACTGAGCCAAAATAAGCCAGTCGTCGATGTAATTTAGTATACATATGCCCTGGAGTCTTAATGGAGCCAGAGCTGCATCCATACACTTTGTGAACGTTCGGGTAGAGAGTGCTAGGCCGAACGGAAGAACCCGATATTGGTATGCTTTGCCTCTAAAAGCGAACCTTAGGAACCTCTGTAACACTTTATTTGAAGGGGTGTACATAAGACTGTCATGACACTGTCATAAACATGACATAACACCTGTCATGAACGTGAAGGAGTCTTTATGAATGTTTATGACTGTTGTCATTAAGTGTCATTCAGTAAATTATGACACCTTTAATGCAAAGTTTACATTGTTTAAAATGTCTTTGTTATGACAACTTTACATTAACAAAGACAAAAATGTCTTTGTTATGACAACTTGACATTAACCAAGAAATCATAACTAGTCCAATGTGTTCCACTTTACTTGAGGTAAGGGGAAATATTAATGACACTGTTATTAAAACATTTGACAGTGTAATAACCCTTAATGACATCTTTATAACTAGTACAATGTGTTCCACTTTACTTGAGGATAAGTAAAATATTCATGTCACAGTTATAATGGTGTCATGACAACCAAAGTTAAAACCAACCATAACATATGAAAGGGACAGGGTAATGTAATGTTAACACAAAGCTAAATAACTTCTTTAAGTTTGATAATTAGACCTGTTGATTTCTTGGTTAATGTCAAGTTGTCATAACCAAGACATTTTTTTTGTCTTTGTTAATGTCAAGTTGTCATAACAAAGACATTTTAAACAATGTCAACTTTGCATTAAGAGTGTCATAATTTACCGAATGACACTTAATGACAACAGTCATAAACATTCATAAAGACTCCTTCATGTTCATGACAGGTGTTATGTCATGTTTATGACAGTGTCATGACAGTCTTATGCACACCCCTTCAAATAATGTGTTACCGGAACCTCCTGTGACATGGAAGGATGGATACGTGAAAATAAGCGTCTTTTAGATCTATGGTGACAAACCAATCCTCGGATCTGATTTGATTCACTATAATGGGAATACTGAGCATCTTGAACCTGAACCTCCTCAGAGCCAGGTTCAGATGCCCTAAGTCTAAAATCGGCCTCATTCCTACATCCATCTTTGGAACTATAAAGTAACGGCTATAAAACCCTGACTCTGTGTCTGGTAGGGGAACGATTTCTATGGCCCCTTTTGGCCGGAAGAGTCTGTACTTCTTGTTCCATAACCTGAGCCTGTTCTGGAATCACTGTTGTCGGCACCACCCCTGCAAACCTGGGGGGTCTGTGACCGAACTGCAGTCTGTAACCATCTTTTATTATATTCAGGACCCACATAGATATATTTGGAAGATTTTGCCAAATTTCCAGAAATTCTACTAAGGGAACCAGCCTCTCGAGACTGGTCTCAGGGATTTCTTGGACACTTTTCTTGACTTCCTGAAGCGAAATAAAAGCAGGCACTAGATGAGAAATTTTTTGTGACCATAGTAGTTGTTCTTTTTGAAACTTTTGTGGTGGACACCACATCGAATGTTCGCTGTAAATTGATGTGGCCCGAAGCATCAGAGATGGCGGGACAGCATCTTTTTCCTGAGCGCTCCACTGTGAGAACAACCTCGGTTGCCTCACAGCAGGGAGGACAGCCCTCTGAGGTCCTACCACCTCGGTTAGGACCTCTTCCCCGCTCTCTTAGCCTGAAGGACGGCCCTCAGGTCGCCCTTCTGGGTGGCAGGTCTTGGCTGAGAGCGTTTCCTCTGTTGCCAGGCTCCCGGAGGAGGGGCTCTAGAGGCAACGCTCTCCTTCTGCTCTTGCCTATATGAGGAGCTGGTTGACGGCTGAGGCTGGCCACTGGGACTAGCCCTCCTAAAAGATTTAATGCGGCGAGGGAGATACTGCTGGAACGCCGCCGCTTGTTTCTATGCCTCCTGGAACCTGTCGACGACAGTTGATACTGCGTCGCAGAACAGGCCAGAAGGCGAAAGCGCCGTGTCCATTAGGAAAGATCTATCCTTGTCTTTAATACCAGAAAGATTAAGCCACAGATGTCTCTCCGTGGCCACCATAGCTGCCATGGAATGGCCGATGGAGCGTGCTATTTCTTTAGTGGCCCGGAGAGACAGATCTGTGGCCTTTCTCAATTCCGAGATATCTGCAGGTCAGTGGTGTATTCTACGTGATACGCAGGTATACGCCGTATACCCACTAGAAAATGTCAAGGATTTGCGTATGCCCACTAGGAAATGTCAAAGATCTCCGTATGCCCACTTTAAAAAGCGTGAGGATTCGTAACAACATCGTTTTGTGAAATACATTTCCTACGACATCAGCCCCCCTAAACGTAGGCGACAGAATTTCGTGTTCCCTTAAGTTCTGTTATCAGATTCAGCGCGCGAGCAGAGAGCACGTCAAAAAGAGAGGACAGTGTGTGTGTGTGTGTGTGTGTTCATTCATCTGAGCCTCATTGGTCTGTCACTGCTCGTCAATGTCAGAATATTTGAGATGACAAATCAAATCAAAGTAGGCGGGCTTATGTTCACAGACGCTGAGCGCGAATTTCAGCAGAGCGACACGACGCTTCAGTTTACGGGCAAGTGCGAGATATGAAGGTTAGCCACTTACATCTTATTTTACATTTTTTTAGGTCATAAATGTTAAACGAATGACAAAAAAAAATAACCAGGCAAACTAATATAGTTTTGTCTAATTTCGCCATTTTGAACCGAAATAAATAGGCCTGTAACGTGACTCATGCAATTTAATAGTTTACTGTCATTGCGAGGGGAAGAAACATTAACAAAGCCGTTTTCATCATTTTAGCCACAAGAGTAATAATGAATGTGTACATATTGAGAATATAATAAAAAAATTTAGCCTTTAGTACATTAAAAAAGCTCATGCAGCCTTCGGAGGGGAAGAGAATGTACTGCCCACTGACATGGTTTTAAAGCTATTTCTTATTCTTTTTTTGGTCTTGAAATGCATATCAGAGAAATTAAAAAAAATTGAAGCACCAACCTTAAATTTAGGACCTCTTTGATTATAAAGCCCTGTCTACGGCCCTGTAGTCATAAGATCAATAATGAATGTGTAGCCTATGTTTTGAATGCATTTAATAAACTTAATTATCTAGCTTTAGTAGCTTTCAGTGAATAAACGTGTCCGAGAAAAAGTCAAAGCTCATCTTTAGGAGGGGAAGAGACAGGGCAAGATAAAAACAAAGAGAAAAAGAGGGTGATGCTGATGAGGAGATGCCCAGTGCCCACTGACATGGTTTTAAAGCTGTTATCTATTTTTTTTTTTTTTTTTTGGCCTTTAAAACATCCTAAAATGCACATATGTAGGTAGATCAGAGACATTTTCTCAGGGAAACCCTGAACCCCCATGACTAACCTACCTCACATTTGGGACAACAGTGATTATAAAACCCTGCCTTTTCATGTAATGAAACTGGTTAATAGTGAGCATTAGATCCTAAACTAAAGTGTTACCTTTTTTCTTTTTTTTTTTTAAGAAAAAATCCTAAGTGATGATCAAAATCCTATGACGCCTGCTTCATGCAACCTGTCAAAATCAACGTTTTGTATCACTTGAAGAAAATATAAAAGAAATATATTACTATTGCACAGTAGAGTATAGGCCTACTTCAAGTAGGCCTAATAATACTAATAATAGTTTATTAAAACACACAGAAGCTCAAATGTCTTTAATTTACAACAGTTTATAGAGATAAATAAAGTAACTCGATGGAATTATGAAAGAAATTGCATAGTAAAATGTAATTTTTAAAATAATAATCAAATTCAAACAGAACTTTAAAGTAATATCACACAAGTTTTGAAAATTTTTCGCAAATGGGTGGTGGTGGTAGCGGCGGGGGTGGGGGGGGGGGTGGAGCTGCTGGTATATCACAGTATACTCACTACAAAAAACTAGACTACACCACTGCTGCAGGTGATATGGTCCCTCGCCCTCATCTAGATCCTTAAGGAGGTAGGCCTGGTACACCTGCAAAATAGCTAATGAATGCAGGGACACACCAGCCCGACCAGCCGCCATATATGCCCTGCAAACCAATACTGATGTTTCTCTACATGGTTTGCGGGGCAGCGCCGGGGTTTAAAGCAAAGATGCCGCTTCAGGAGAAAAATATCTCGCCAAGGCTTCCTCCATCTGCTGCATCTTGCCATACCCCGCTATAGTCGCATTATGTACTGTGTGAGATACGAGAGGAGTGGGGCTTTTCCCAGGATCTAGCGATCTCTTTATGAAGATCTGGGAAAAATGGCAAACCCCTTCTGTGCTGCAGAAATCTTTCATCTAATTTACTTTGATGAGAATCTTCCTGCTTATCTTGTGGCCAGCTGATGTTGAGTCTGGCCACAGCACGCGTAACAACCTCTACCAACTCCTTGTATGCGGGAACATGAGCTGGCGAGTTAAACTCATGTTCCTCGCTCCCGATGCTGAGAACATCCACTTCCTCAGAAGCGGATAATTCCAGCACCGGGCACTCGTCACGGGCATAAGAAGCCGCAGGGCGGGCTTCTGCACCGTGAGTGAGCGTTATTGAATCTGCAGATGACGAACGAGAAAGTGCTTCGGCAGTCTCGTTCTCATCTGCAAGATCCTTTTGCGATCCCCACGATCTAAGCCTCCGCGCCGCCTCAACTGACGCAGGAACTGAACCTCGGGGATCGCGAGCTTGGGCATCATCTTTAAAAATAGCCAAGCAGGAGCGCAACACTCTCATCGGCAGTGCTTCACAGTGTTCACAAGCAGCCCCCTTGAGAACTGTTTGTGCGTGCTGCACTCCCAAACAATTCACACAGAGTTGATGTGTGTTCCCACCCGTGATGTATCTAGGGCAGGGGTGCACACATCTAGTGAATTGCTCACGCACAATACTTTTCTCAATAATCAGACAAACAACACCAAATAGACAGAGACAGTTTCAACACAGAACGCTTGCTGAAGAGCGAAAGCTGGTATGTGTTGTGTATGTATGTGCCGTCACATTTTACGTCATGACGCAACACCAATCAAGATTAGATTAGTTTCATTCATACTTCAGAGGCGCACACCAAAGGAGCGTCCCTAAAGTATTGATTTATCGACGCAATGTTGAGTTCCCTCGAAAGGGAACTATGCAACTATATATTTCTTCTAACAGGGTAGTAAAAGTTTAGCTGGCTAATATGAGCTGTTACTGTGGCTGAGCTGGTCAAAGCGTTAAGCCTTGTTTAAACTCGACGCATCCTGCAAAAATGACATGATTGTAACAGTGTACGTGCTTTCGCATCCCCTAGACACCATTTACTACACACAATAGGCTTTTTTCCCTGATTTTGAAAACTCTTCACGATCGACTTAAAATGCTTCCAAGATCAACTTGTCGACGGCGATCGACGGGTTGGTGATTCCTGTAACATACTGTCTTACGGTTAGTGACTAATCACTACTAATTAGCTGTCTCACGAACGTAACCAGCACATGTGTCCCCACACAGCAAAGCCATAACACAGCGAGGGAGAAGTTACATGAACAACACAGCGAGGGAGAAGTTACTAAGTTACATGAAACAATCCAACTGCATATTTTACACCACTGACAAGGGAAAAGTCACTACTCACGGTGTCTATGGGCTAGCTTCTAGCTTTCTGCTGCTTCTCTTTCAAGGTAGTAACGAAACGCGCTCTGTAGCGCTGTGTGTGCGCATTTGGCTACGGTAGAAACATGATGACACAATATGTCAACCTTAAGGGGGTGCCCGCGGTTATGTAGATTAAAATGTCTCATTCTAAGGTTATAAAAACATTACAGTTTATTAAGTAAGATCTTTATAAACCAATGAAAACATTATGTTAACAGTTATGGATGTCATATTGCATTTCTGTCAATAAATTCTAAAAATGTTTACGCATTGCACCTTTAACGCCATAATGCACCTTCGCATGAAGTGGAAAATCGATTTCTGTGCAATCGATGCCAACTAATTCAGCACCTTCACTTGGGACAGTGCCTTTGTAATGTCGAACGTAAGAGGCAGCGTGTTAAGAAGTTTCCTAAGGGACACTTTGGGGAACAGACTTAGGAACATAAACAACTTTGGTAAGGTATCTTTTGTAAGAAGAAGTCTTCTTAGTGCGCCAAGAGTGAGCGTTATCGGGGAACTGGGCCCTGATCACTTTAAACGCAAGTCTAACTTACAGACCAACATTTTAAAGGAATAGTTTGTCCACAAATTCTTTAATTATTTACTCATGCTCATGTCTTTCCAACTCGTTAATAAAATAATAATAATAATAATAATAATAATAATAATAATAAAAAAATATTGTTATTCACTTATATTCATGATGAGAATATTCTTAAAAAATTCTCCTTTAGTGTTCAATGGAAAAAACATCAGAACACAGGTTTGGAATGTGAGTAAATAATGACACGTATTGTCATTTTTGTGTGTGCGTAAAACCTCTTAAAGTGTTCAACGCGCTAGATCAAGGTTCTTCAAACCTGGCCCCGGAGGGCCACTGTCCTGCAGAGTTTAGTTCAGACCCTGAATCAAACTCACCTATCTGCAATTTTGCTAGTATCTCTGAAGATCTTTATTATCTAGTTCAGATGTGTTTGATTAGGGTTGGAACTAAACTCTGAAGGGCAGGGGCCCTCAAGGACCGAATTTTAGGAACCCTGAACTAGACCCTCAAAATTGTAACTTCTGACCTTTATTTTCTATTTTCCAGAATAAATCTAAAATTGTATATTATACTAGTGTACCTATAGTGAAAAACAGTGACAGACCTGAAGACAACATTATTGAAAGATTGTGGGCCTTCCTTACAGTAAAGGAGCTACTGGGGAAAGAGTAAATATACACATTTCTTACTGATTCTGTAGGCCTATATGTATGAATTATAGTATTACTGAATCTTTATTTGTGGATTTTTCTGTATTTCAGAGTGCTTCTGAAAGGCCTGGAAAAAAACAGTGCAATGAAAGAAGTCCTTGAACTTTCTCTGAAGTACAAGTTTGTCACACCGCTTACATCAATGGTGGTCACCAAGCCCCAGTGTCAGAAAATACAGGTTGCCCACAAACCCAAAGAGGGAGATAACCCATATACAATACAAATACCAATGGAACCCCAACCAACAGTACAAGGTGAAAAGAAAATATATTTAAATGATGCTTTTTTGGACATAGGCCTACTTAATATATTTAAATTATACTATACTAAGTGCGTATAAAATTTATTATTTTGATAATATACTCGATAATATATTAACAACATTAAGTATTAAGTCTATTTCAAAATATACTTAAGATACATTTTAAGCTATTTACAATTTGAATATTAAATTGTGTTAATTTCTTAAACTACATTTAGAATATATTTAAAGTTTAGTTCAAATGTGCTTCAAGAACATTTAAATGTATTAGCACTACTAGTTTATTATGAAGGTGTTTTTTTTCTGTATTTAAAATGGTATATTAAAAGTGTAAAAATGATTAAATATGTTAATACAAACTTTAATATACCATAGTTTTTGTGTACATTGCAAAAGTACAGCAGCATATATAATCTCTTGGCCAAAATACATTACAATAAATTAAATACCAGAGTAATGCTATGGCAGAGCTATTTTTATAAATTGTTTGTAGAACATTTCAGTTATACCTGTATTACTGAAACGTAGCTATGAATACTACATCACTGAATAAATAAGCATTACAATGCAATTTACTGAAAAAAGAAATACATTTTACTGAAAAACAAAGTGCAGAAGTGAATAGTGCATTATTTACAAACTTAAGCCTGCAAATGGCTGAACAAAAGAAACAGGAGAGTTTAAATGTCAGATCTTCATCTTCAAATGGACGGTCACTTGAGTTTCGGACGGCTTTTGAGTCCACGGAAGTCTTGAGTTTCAGACACTGTAGTATTTGAAGACTGCTTTATCACAGGATCTGTGAAAGGGAAGAAGAATTATATCAAATGAACCAATGATTAACTAACATTTTTGTATCCATGTTTAAATACATGTATTATAATTTGCATATGTATTAGAATTTGTTGATTTCTTAGTTTACCTTTAAAAGCTTTGACTATATCTTCATCAAGCTAGATACTGTACGAGTGTCCATTTTGTATCCTCATGTCTGTTGTCACTATACAGTACTCTGAGTTACACTTAACATAAGATTTGAAAAGGCCCAACACCACAAATTACAGTGAACAGAGTTCAATCAAAGAGTCACTGATATTGTTATTTGCAGCAGTAAAGCAACCTGTGAGTATTACAGGGTGTTGTATATTGATAATGGTAGTTTATTTTATTTTTAACCTATGGTATTTCCCATAAATGTGTCTATTGTGGTCATGCTATGCACTCTATTCACTTCTGTTGCAAAGTTTAAAGAAATTAGAACTTGTGCAAAATATTGCATGCAGGACTAGGTAGGACAGGTGACTTGCAGCTTTACCAAAACACAATTAAAGGTAGTGTATAAAAATTTTAAAAAGTGTATAAATTTTATAAAAACTTTTTTCCAAATTTGTTTAAACTTTCTATATATATCAATGCATAATTAAAATCTAAGTACTCTGAAAAAAAGAGTATAAAAATCGAGTGACTCTAGACCGTTTAATCTGCACTAAACACAGCTCATTATTTCGAACCGGGACGAAACAACGGATTGGCTTAGGCGACTGTCACTCTCTCGCAACCATGGCAACCACCCTTTTGCCACACAGGACCTGCCCACTTGCGCGTATCTAGATCGTACCTGTTCGCATGCCCTTGTTTGAGCTTGAAGATGCAAAACTCGACGCAGGTCCTCTTGTCTAAAAAGTGCTCCTTGCCCTGCACTTCAATTACCCCATCCTCGGCCTCTACTTCCTTGGACCCTAATAGCACGGCCTCTTGCACAACCTCCTCTGCTTCGCCCTCGACCACGGATCTGTCCTCGAGTGTGTCACGTTCTTTGTAAAGAAACAAATAAGGTTCGTACAACGACGTACTTGGAGCTGGTCTTTATTTAGCCATCAGCACATAACATCCGGCGAGCCCCGGAACAGCCCTTTTATTTTCAAAATACAAGCATTCTTTTACACTATTATTCCAAAATACCACATCTCCCTTTCTTTGAGAACAAAGGGTAGACTACCTTTGTCTCTGCAGGTCTTAAGGGGTTTATTCTGCCCTTTTGCTGGAAGACCTGTCCCTCTCTAACAACCAGTCAATAAATCACAAATCAAGTCTCTGCGGCTTTTTAACCTCTCTCCCACATCTGGTCCGCACAGTCTCTGGACCCTCTCTGCTCTCTGTGGTGGTTCTGGTGATGTTAGCTCTGGTGCATCTGGTGCATTTTTTTCCTTCGGTGACTTATCAACATCAACCACCCCACCGTTGGTCTGCAGTGACACCAAGTGATGCCGGTTCCTCCTCAACGTGCCCTGAGGCACCTGGACAATATATGAGCGAGGGGTGGTGTGTGCAGATATCACTGTGCCCTGAACTCTTGAATCAGTGATCCACACATCCTCTCCAGGGACTAACGGCTCCAGGTTTCTCGCGCCGTGTCTCTTGTTGAAGTATTTTGCATCGTTCCTCCTCTTCTCCCTTTCTTTAGCCTCCAGCGCGTTGTAGTCAGGCAAAACTGGAGTCAGCAGGGCTGGAAGGGCAGGAACAGTAGTGCGGAGGTGGCGCCCCATCAACAGCTCCGCTGGACTATAGCCATTCTGTAGAGGGGTTGCTCTGTAAGCCAACAACGCTAGATATGGGTCTGATGCCTTTGTTAGTAGGTTTTTCATAGTTTGTACAGCGCGTTCCGCCTCCCCATTGCTCTGGGGAAACTTGGGGCTGCTTGTAACATGCACAAAGCCATACTCTGCTGCAAAGGCTTTAAAATGGCTACCAAAGAACTGTGGCCCATTGTCACTTCTAAGAACTTTACAAATTCCATGACGAGAAAAAATGGATTTCAGGTACACCACCACATCTGTAGACCTTGTGGGTGACAACAGCTCAATTTCCACATACCTTGAGAAGTAATCTACTACGAGTAGGTATGTCTTGCCCTTCAGCATGAATAAGTCTGCTCCCACCGTTTGCCCACGGCCTATCTGGCATCTCCGTCAACATCAAGATGGCGGCGCGCATAGTCGCAGCGGCTCAGTGCTCCTTAAAACAATGCTGTATGTGGCTGCTGTTTGTGTTATTTTTTGTTTTTAAGACCAGCTGGGGTAAACCATATATCTTTTACACCAAAGAGGAACTATTGCATATTGGGAGAACATGCAAGGTACCTATAACGAGTGCCTTCCAACACTCGCATAGCATTCCATCGGGAATAGCCAGAGCACCGGCGTCTCCATGGATTGCTTCACTGAGTGACAAGCGCCGGAGACGGAGGAGGGAACGTAAACAAAAGCGGGGCTGCAGAGCAGGCGTCTTGGCTAGGCTAAAGAGGGCTCCAAACAGACCACCTTTGCCTAGTCTTTTCGTTGCGAATGCCCGATCACTTGGGAATAAGATGGACGAATTGCAGCTAAACATGGCAAGCCGGTCAACTTTATGAGATAGCTCTGTGATAATTATAACTGAAAGCTGGCTACACCCGGGCATCCCAGACGCAGCAGTTGAGCTAACGGGTCGCTCATTACATCGAAGCGACAGAACAGGGGACTCTGGTAAGAGCCGTGGAGGCGGACTTTGCATATATGTGAACGAAGACTGGTGTACAAATTCTACTGTTATTAATAAGCACTGCTCACCTGACCTGGAGCTGCTAGCAGTTAAGTGCAGACCTTTCTACCTACCCCGCGAATTCACTGTTGCTGTGGTAACAGCGGTCTACATTCCACCAGATGCCAACGCTAATTTAGCGCTAGGCCAAGTGCTAGCAGCTATTGACAGACAGCAAAACAATTTCCCTGAGGGCATTTTTATCGTGGCTGGGGATTTTAATCATGTTAACCTTAAAACTGTGTTGCCCAGCTTTGATAAACATGTCAAGTGTGCAACACGAGGGATTAACACTCTGGACTGTGTATACTCTAATATTAAAAAGGGATACAGAGCCTTTCCCCTTGCACAACTGGGCCAGTCTGATCACCAGTCACTATCACTGATTCCAGCGTGTCGCCCTTTTATTAAAAAGCAGAAACCTATCGTTAGAAATATTAAGAGGTGGCCTGAGGATGCATCTGCACAGCTACAAGATTGCCTTTGAACGAACAAACTGGACCTTGTTTTCTAATCAGAATGTGAATGTGTATGCCTTTACTGTTCTTTGTTACATTAGAACCTGTGTTGAAAACATTACTACCAACACACACATCAGAACTCACCCTAACAAGAAACCATGGATGACTGCGGAGGTATGTGCCCTTCTGAGGGAGCGTAACACAGCTTTTAAATCTGGGGATAGAGTATTATATAGCACAGCCAGGCATAACTTGAAAAAGGGCATCAAGCAGGCAAAAACTGTGTATAAGGAAAAGATTGAGGGCTACTTCACCAACAATGACCCAACACAGATGTGGAGAGGTATACAACAAATCACCAACTACAAGAGCAGCCGGGAATCACCAACGAACTCCAATGCCTCCTTGGTAGAGGAGCTAAACCGTTTCTATGCCCGTTTTGAAACATCTGGACCAGATAACGGAGCCGCTCCTCCCCTCGCTGATACACACCTCACACTAAAGGTAACAGCAGAGGAAGTGAGATGCACTTTTAGGTCTGTGAACACTAGGAAGGCCGAGGGACCTGACGCGATTCCGGGAAGAGTGTTCAGAGAATGTGCCCATCAACTAGCAGATGTCTTTGCAGACATCTTTAATATGTCTATGGCCATAGCAACTGAACCGACCTGCTTCAAAACAACAACTATCATTCCAGTGCCCAAGCAAAGCCACATTGGCACTTTGAACGATTATAGACCTGTGGCGCTCACTCCCATTGTCGCCAAGTGCTTTGAGAGGCTGGTGATAAAGCATGTTAAATCTGCACTCCCCCTCAACTTTGACCAGCACCAGTATGCCTATAGGGAAAACAGGTCCACTGAGGATTCTATCGCTACAGCCCTCCATAAAGCACTGACTCATCTTGATAAGGGGAAAACATATATGAGACTTCTTTTTATAGACCAAAGCTCAGCATTTAACACTATTATTCCTAACTGGCTGGTCACCAAACTCCTTGACTTGGGCCTCAGCAGCAACCTATGTATGTGGATTAAGGATTTTCTGACAGATCGCCCTCAGACAGTGAGAAGGGGTCCACACCAATCCTCAAGCCTGTCTCTCAGCACTGGAGCACCGCAAGGCTGCATGTTGAGCCCATTGCTCTACTCCATCTACACGTATGACTGTACCTCCACTCACCCCTCAAATAAAGTTATAAAATTCGCTGATGATACAACTGTGGTGGGAGAAATCTCGAACAACGACGAAAGCGCCTATAGAGATGAAGTTGACAGATTGACTGGATGGTGCAAAGACAACAATCTGACCATGAATGTCAAGAAAACAAAGGAGATTATAGTTGACTTCAGAAGGTGTAAGGAGGTGCCTCGACCCCTCATCATGAATGGCGAGGAAGTGGAAAAGGTCTCCAGTTTTAAATTTTTGGGAATTATGATCTCAGAGGACCTTAAATGGGAGATAAATACAACACATGTGGTCAAAAAGGCGCAACAGCGGCTATACTTTTTATGACTACTAAAAAAGAGCTATCTCTCTGCTGAGCTGCTTAAGACCTTTTATCAATGCTCCATTGAGAGCGTTTTAACCTACTGTATGACTGCATGGTATGCCAACTGTACAGAGAAGAACAGGAAATCCCTTAACCGGATTATAAAAACTGCTGAAAACATTATTGGACTTCCATTGCATCCACTGGACGATATCTTTAAGATCCGCTGCTTACGCAGAGCACTATCTATCTGTCTGTCTGTCTGTCTGTCTGTCTGTCTGTCTGTCTGTCTATCTATCTATCTATCAGCGGCTCTTTGACATTCCTTCCTTCCATTCCTTTGACCATGTCATTCAGCTGACGGCTGAGCCCTGGCCACCATACTGTCTGTTTGGCCCGGCCCCTGCACTTTGTCACCCCGAGGTGTCCCTCATGAAATCTCTGGAGCACATCACCTTGTAAGGCAGATGGAATAACGAGCCTTGTGCCCCTCAGCAGCAGTCCATCATGCACCGTCAACACGGTTCTCTCAGGCCAGTAATGTCTCAGCTCTCCCTGCAGTTGGCTTTTGTCAGGCCAGCCGTCTGTGCAGTACTTCATCAGTGCAGAGCATGTACCATATGCCCTTAGGTGCTCGCGTAAGCTGCTCAGATAGTCTCCAAGGGCAGGAATATTGCAGATGACAGAGTCTACATAGATGTTGGTGTCCTCTAGTAGGCTTATATCGGTGTATGCCTCTGCAGTTCTTATAGGAGCATGAGATAAGGTGTCGGCTGTCCACAAGCTTTTCCCAGGGACATGATTAACTGTATAATCATACCTCATGAGTCGCATCCTAAATCTTTGGATTCTTGGTGGGAGGTCATCCAGAGCCTTCCCGCCCAGCAGGCTCACCAACGGCTTATGGTCAGTTTCCAGCTCGAATGGTCTTCCCAAGATAAAACAGCTTAATCTTTCACAAGCCCATGTTGCAGCTAATGCCTCCTTCTCTACTTGAGCATAGCACTGCTCTGTCGGTGTCATTGACCTGGACGCATATGCCACCGGTGACCACCTGGCATCATTCTTCTGCAGCAGGACTGCCCCCAGGACAAAGGAAGAGGCATAGATCTTTAATGCACTATTCGGGTTGTATAGTGCGAGCTCTGGTGTAGATGACAACTCTGTTTTTAACTGATCAAAGGCCGCCTGCTGCTCCGTCCCCCAGTACCAGTGGTTCTTCTTAGACAGCAGGTCTCTTAGCACTTTGTCTTTTTCAGCCAGGTTAGGCAAGAACCGCTTCTTGACTGGTATACCGCCCAACTGATTGACCATGCCCAGAAAACTCCTTAACTCGCTGACATTTTTGGGTGCGTCCATCTCTTGCACAGCTCTTGTCTTCTCTGGATCTGGCTTCACTCCATCTACTGAAATCACATGACCCATAAATCTGACTGTATGGCGTGCAAGCTCACATTTGTCCATGTTGAGCGTAATACCTGCCTTTTGTGCCTTCTCAAGCACCGCCTGTAGCCGTATCATGCTCGACCTGCGTCTGTCCCCAGACCAGGATGTCATCCATGTGACACAGTACCCCCTCTAGACCACAGGTCACTTCTGTCATCATTATCCTTTGAAAGTGCTCGGGGGCTGAAGCTATGCCAAAGGGTAGCCGGTTAAAATAGTCTGTCTGTGCGCCTCTATGCAGTGTTTCTCTAGCTACACCTAGGACAGACAATAAATTGCCACCTGGCCCAAACAATGGGCGGCTCGACACTGCCAGACGCTTCATCTCAGATCCCCCTGTAACGTTACAATACAACTCGGCTGGCAGGGCGGTCACATCAGCACCAGTGTCGATTTTAAAGCACACTTTTTTGTCTCTCACTTGTAGCTGCACGGTCCAAGGGTCTCTTCCCGCATCCACGGCGCCCAGGAATAAACTCTCCTCTTCTTCTGTTGTAACAGCATTCAAAGATTTCACACTGGTTCTGCACACTTTCCCATAATGGCCCATTTTCCACAGTTGTAACACACAGCATCTGTAGCAGGGCATTCTAATCTTCCATGTGAGGGCATTTTCCCACATCTATAACAGGCCTTTGAACCTTGCTGTGGCCATACATTAGATTTATATTTGCCTGATGTTTGTGCTTGTGGCTGAAAATTTTTTGCAGGTGGCTGAAGCTTTGAGGGAAATGTATATTTTTTGTAACTTTTTGCATGCACAGCATCAACATTAGAGCACTTGCTAGCGCCGTCATTTTCTCCCCTCAAATCACACTGCTGTCGTCTAACTTCTTCAGACTGCCTTGTCTTAGCTATAGCAGTTTCAAGGGTTGGATCTCTGTCTAGCTGTAACCTTTCTGACAATGAGACGTTTCTCAGCCCGACCACCAGCCTGTCACGTATCAGCTCATTCTGTAGCTGTCCATACTTGCAATGTTCCGCTAGTCCATACAGAGCAGTTATAAAGGAATCACCGTTTCTCCCGGCAACTGCACACGCTGATTGAACTTGGCTCTTTCATATATCACATTCTTTTTAGGCACAAAAAATGTATCAAAGCCCGCCTTAACATCCGTGTACTTCTTCCTCTCTTCTGCTGTTAGCGTTAGCCCCTTTAGCACATCTTCGGCTTCATCACCCATACAATACACTAACGTGTTTACCTGGTTTTCTTCCGACGTTGCGTTTAGATTGCTTGCGAGCTGAAAACGGTCAAATCTCCTAATCCAGCGCTCCCATTCTTGAGGCTTGGTAAAATCGAATGGCTCTGGAGGTTGTATCGTGAACGTAGCAGTTGGTGTAGATCTCGCCATCTCTGCCGGCTCGTCTCCTATTTCTTGCCAAAACGATCGCTTAGTTACTTTTCCCTTCTCTGCTCACAAGTCGCCCACTTCTGACACCATGTCACGTTCTTTGTAAAGAAACAAATGAGGTTCGTACAACGACGTACTTGGAGCTGGTCTTTATTTAGCCATCAGCACATAACATCCGGCGAGCCCCGGAACAGCCCTTTTATTTTCAAAATACAAGCATTCTTTTACACTATTATTCCAAAATACCACAGAGCGGATAATGCGGTACTTGCTTTCTTATACTGTCTATGGGTAACTTACTTGTCTCGTGAGTGTAGTCCTCATCAGAATCAACAATGCCTTCATAATGGAAACTCTTACATGCAGTCAGAACACCATATATATGTTAGGAATCTTACACGAAATTCATCTTCATCACAGTGTAAATGATGGCAAAACGTGTATCATGCAACCTGTTTTTAGCTTTGCCGTATAGATAACTAGCTCATTAGCGAATCAATAAATATATATTGTTAACTTTACCAATTTCAATATTCTAGCTTTATTGTGAGTAATAAAATACAACTTATTTGTTTATCTTCATAATGATAGTTAGATTTTTTTATTTACATGTGTTTCTGACATGATGTCACTATGCACTCTCCTCTCCGCTCGTCTCAGGTAAATAATGCGTCTTCAGCTCAGCTGTCGGAGTCGCGCGTTCATGTGTTTTGGGGGCGTGGCTTTGGAAGGAGCCCAGAAGGGAGGGGGTGAAGTGAATGGAAATAATGAACTGTCTTTAAAACAGTCGTGAGAGGTCTACAGACACTCGATTTTTATACTTTCTTTTTCAGAGTACTTAGATTTTAATTATGCATTGATATATTCAAAAAGTTTTTTTTTAAATTCTGACCTACACTATCTTTAAATGACAAACAGATTTTTACATGAATGACTCAAAGGAAGCACAAATAATTAGACACGTTGCTAAAATTTTCCTAAGGACGGCCTGATTCAAAAATCTCTATAACAGAGGTGATATGAGATTAAACCATACTTACTACTCATATTTCAGATTTTCTTCTATTGCAGCTGATTTTTTTTTTAAATATATTTCACAAATGATGAATAGAATAGTAAATTAAATAAATGAATAGTAATTTTGTGTTCATAACATTTTTTTTCCCAAAGATCATTGACATCATAAGTAATCCACATGTTAGCCTGCATATTAGCTAATGCATAGCAGCCCTATCCACCTTGGAAAAAAATAAACAGTGAGCTATTTATTTATCCAAACACAAGTAAAGCTTACCTGAACTTCTGAGGGCAGTAACTTCATTTCTTCGCATCAACTTAGACTGCACCTTAAACATAATACTTGAATTTCAAATATATATTTTGAATACATATAATACTACATCTTGTTCACCTGTAGCCTGGATGCCAGCCCGAACTCCGCCCACAACATTTTTTGGTCGGGAAGTTCGGTCTGGACTCGATCCATTGAGGAGTAATTATGATCAGTCAAAAAATGATCGGGCCAATCATATTGCCAGGGCGGGCGTTATATGATTATGGACAGATGATCTACAGGGACGTAATCATCACGTTATCAAAGAGCGCTTGTCAAAGATGACTGCAGCTGGAGAATTGAGATGTATAGATTCCGCTGTTGAGTCTTTTGTAAAATAAACCGACAGCGCATTCATTTTAATAGACAAACAGAGAACTGCAATCAAGGCATTTGTCGATCAGAAAGATATTTTTGGCGTCCTTCCTACATGATTCGGGAAAAGTGTAACTTATCAGCTGGCTCTGACGGTCGTTAAGAAGATGGGACGTAATGAAAAGCCTGTGGTCGTTGTGGTTTCTCCTTTGGTCGCACTCATGGAGAAGTAAGTAAAAGAAGCAACACTCGTTATTTAACTTCTAAAATAAATAAAGTTAAGCTACGTTCTGTATTTGAAAACTGCGCTATGCAAAGGAGTTGACTTACTGCGTTGCTCTGATTGGTTGTAGGTCTACCGACTATACAATTGAGTGCAGAGGGTTTTTTTTTCTGGTTCGGTTACGACACGCCTCATAATCAAAGCCCAACGGAGGAGTTTCAGACTCATATTCTCTCTTGAATATGAGTATGATGAAGTCAGGCTAGTTCACCTGGGAAGAAAAAGATCAAATAAAGAAAAAGATCTGTTGGATATGTATTTGTTATATCAGAATAATCTTCACACCATGATATTTGGCTGAGCATTGTTTCTCCATAGCAGCAAAATGAACGTCTTAGTCCAGTAATGGAAGGTCTGCGGGGTTATTTACTTTCCAACCCTGTTCCGACATAAAAAAAAAAAAACAACAACAACACAAACAGCATAAAGCGCATAAAGACCTACTAAAACAATATGATCATTTCTTATTTTGAGAAAATTGTGACTAATATGCATTTGCCACACAATATATCACTTGCTATGCTGTTCAAACGTTTGGGGTCAATAATAAGATTGTTTTAATGCTTTCGGGATGAACAAATTGAGCAAAGGTGACAGTAAAGACATATTAAAATTCATAATAGAATCCTAAAAAAACACTTTTATCATTTTGTTTCCACAAAAATATTAGGCACCACAACTGTTTCCAACATTGATAATGTTTCTTGAGCAGCAAAGCAGCATATTAATATGATTTGTGGAGGATCATACTGACGACTGGAGTAATGATGCTGAACATTCAGCTTTGATCACAGGAATAAATGACATTTTATAATATATTAAAACATAAAAAGAGTTATTTTAAATTGTAATGATATTTCACAATATTGTTCCTTTTTACTGTATTTTTTTATCAAATAAATGCAGCTTTGGGGAGTAGAACTAAGTATAAAAAGACTTATTTCAAAAACATTAAAAAATCTTACAATCTTACCCTGTTTTAACAGGGCTAACCGATGGGGCCAGGCCTCATGGTGGGACCAGGCATGGCGGTCGCAT
>NW_024121570.1:0-30736 GCF_016745375.1 Pimephales promelas | reverse complement strand
ATTAGTATCCCCAATCTTCTCGAAACTCTGGATTGATAGAGGGCACTGAGACTTTAGACCTGAGTGCAAAAATTGGAGGGCTCTAGACCCTTCCAGAGCTGACGATATCTAGAAACTCAAAATTTCGACCCGAAAAAAAAAACGACAGTGTTACCCCTACGTTTTTTTTTTGGGGGGGAAAATTAAGTATCCCCAATCTTCTCAAAACTCTGGATTCTGATAGAGGCACTGAGACTTACACCTGAGTGCAAAAATGGAGGCTCTAGACCCTTCCAGAGCTGAGATATCGAAAACTCAAAATTTCGACCCGAAAAAAAACGACAGTGTACCCCTTACGTTTTTTTTTTTGGGCGAAAAAAATTAAGTATCCCCAATCTTCTCGAAACTCTGGATTCTGATAGAGGGCACTGAGACTTACACCTGAGTGCAAAAATGGAGGCTCTAGACCCTTCCAGAGCTGAGATATCGAAACTCAAAATTTCGACCCGAAAAAAAAAACGACAGTGTTACCCCTTACGTTTTTTTGGGGGGGCGAAAAATTAAGTATCTCCAATCTTCCGAAACTCTGGATTCTGATAGAGGGCACTGAGACTTAAACCTGAGCCCAAAAATGGAGGCTCTAGACCCTTCCAGAGCTGAGATATCGAAACTCAAAATTTCGACCCGAAAAAAAAAACGACAGTGTACCCCTTACGTTTTTTTTTTGGGCGAAAAATTAAGTTATCCCCAATCTTCTCGAACTCTGGATTCTGATAGAGGGCACTGAGACTTACACCTGAGTGCAAAATGGAGGCTCTAGACCCTTCCAGAGCTGAGATATCGAAACTCAAAATTTCGACCCGAAAAAAAAAACGACAGTGTTACCCCTTACGTTTTTTTTTTTTTGGGCGAAAAATTAAGTATCCCCAATCTTCTCGAAACTCTGGATTCTGATAGAGGGCACTGAGACTTAAACCTGAGTGCAAAAATGGAGGCTCTAGACCCTTCCAGAGCTGAGATATCGAAACTCAAAATTTCGACCCGAAAAAAAAAAACGACAGTGTTACCCCTTACGTTTTTTTTTTGGGCGAAAAATAAGTATCCCCAATCTTCTCGAAACTCTGGATTCTGATAGAGGGCACTGAGACTTAACCTGAGTGCAAAAATGGAGGCTCTACACCCTTCCAGAGCTGAGATATCGAAACTCAAAATTTCGACCCGAAAAAAAAAACGACAGTGTTACCCCTTACGTTTTTTTTTTTGGGCAAAAAATTAAGTTTCCCCAATCTTCTCAAAACTCTGGATTCTGATAGAGGGCATGAGACTTAGACTGAGTGCAAAAATGGAGGCTCTAGACCCTTCCAGAGCTGAGATATCGAAACTCAAAATTTCGACCAGAAAGAAAAAAACGACAGTGTTACCCCTTACGTTTTTGGGGGGGGGCCGAAAAATGAAGTTTCCCCAATCTTCTCAAAACTATGGATTCTGATAGAGGGCCATGAGACTTAGACCTGAGTGCGAAAATGGAGGCTCTAGAACCTTCCAGAGCTGAGATATCGAAACTCAAAATTTCGACCAGAAAAAAAAAACGACAGTGTTACCCCTTACGTTTTTTTGGGGGGGCCGAAAAATTAAGTTTCCCCAATCTTCTCAAAACTCTGGATTCTGATAGAGGGCCATGAGACTTAGACCTGAGTGCAAAAATGGAGGCTCTAGACCCTTCCAGAGCTGAGATATCGAAACTCAAAATTTCGACCAGAAAAAAAAACGACAGTGTTACCCCTTACGTTTTTTTTGGGGGGGGGGGGCGAAAAATTAAGTTTCCCCAATCTTCTCAAAACTCTGGATTATGATAGAGGGCCATGAGACTTAGACCTGAGTGCAAAAATGGAGGCTCTAGACCCTTCCAGAGCTGAGATATCAAAACTCAAAATTTCGACCAAGAAAAAAAACGACACTTGTACCCCTTACGTTTTTTTTTTCGGGGCGAAAAATTAAGTTTCCCAATCTTCTCAAAACTATGGATTCTGATAGAGGGCCATGAGACTTAGACCTGAGTGCGAAAATGGAGGCTCTAGACCCTTCCAGAGCTGAGATATCGAAACTCAAAATTTCGACCAGAAAGAAAAAAACGACAGTGTTACCCCTTACGTTTTTTGGGGGGGGGGCCGAAAAATGAAGTTTCCCCAATCTTCTCAAAACTATGGATTCTGACAGAGGGCCATGAGACTTAAACCTGAGTGCAAAAATGGAGGCTCTAGACCCTTCCAGAGCTGAGATATCGAAACTCAAAATTTCGACCCGAAAAAAAACCCGACAGTGGTACCCCTTTCGGGGTTTTTTTCGGGCGAAAATTAAGTTTCTCCAATCTTCTCAAAACGATCAGAGAAACTCAAAATTTCGACCCAAAAAAACCCTGTCATTGTTACCCCTGTCGGGTTTTTTTTTTTTTGGTGCGAAAAAATAAGTTTGTCCAATCTTCTTGAAACTCTGGATTCTGATAGAGTTCCACGGGACCTGAGTGCAAAAATGGAGGCTCTAGACCCTTCCATAGTTAAGATATTGAGATCCCACGTAGCATTTATGCCATTATAAATATCTCAATATCTCAGCTCTGAAAGGGTCTAGAGCCTCCATTTTTGCACTCAGGTCTAAGTCCCATGGCCCTCTATCAGAATCCAGAGTTTCAAGAAGATCAGAGCAACTCAAAATTTCTACCCGAAAAAAAACGACCCTGTCGGGTTTTTTTTGGTGTGAAAAAATAATTTTCTCCAATCTTCTTGAAACTCTGGATTCTGATAGAGGGCCATGGGACTTAGATCTGAGTGCAAAAATGGAGGTTCTAGCCCCTTCCAGAGCTGAGATATTGAGATATTTATAATGGCATAAATGCTATGCGGGATCTCAATATCTCAGCTCTGGAAGGTGTTGTGTGAAATGATGCAATTTATTTTATGATAACTATATGTAAACTGCTTGTAAAGACTTTATAACCAGTCTTTTATGTAAAACAGCTTTTATATGAAACAATATGTAAACTGCTTGTAAAGACTTTATAAACAGTCTTTTATGTAAAACAGCTTTTATAAAACCATATATAAAGGCATTATGGATAGTCTTGTGTTATAGTTTTTATAAGTAAACTGTTTATAAGAAAGACACAGAAACATATTGTAACACATATTTATTGGTTTTATAAGAAAGACACAGAAACATATTGTAACAAATGTTTATTATAAGAAAGACACAAAAATATGCAATGTAACCAGTATTATGCATGTGAGTAGTAATGGAAAAAAATGTATTACCTTAATAGTGTGTTCTAGACTAAAAGGAGAAGGAGGCTGAGAAACCGTGCGAGGAGAAGAAAGATCAAGATAAAGAAGGCCTTTTATAGGAGATTGTTGAAGGGTTTAAAAGAGTTAAACTTGGATCCAGGACTAGGATTGGACAGTTTGTGCATATGACTTGATTATGTAAGAGAGAGGTGTGACATGTAAATGTATTATAAAATGTACATTGAAATGTATGGGGTTAGACTCTGGAAACTGGACCAGACTCTCCATTGTTTGATGATCCAAGCGAGATACCTGCTGGTGTAACTTGTGAACTGCATTTATTGTACTAATTTTGTTAAACTGTCTGAAAGAACAACTTTGGAAAACTCTATACAATAAAAATACAAATAATAGATAAAAGAAGTTTGCCTGCCAAGAGTCTCTGCTTGCAGTAAAGAACTTAGCCACGGAGGGGTCTTTCTACTGGGGTGTAAGTATGAATTTGTGTACTTAATATCTAATGTAGAATTTGACCATCTTTACCTTACCTGAGAATAAACAAAATAAGGTAGAAGGTAAATGATTTATAACTAGGATACTAGGATATATCTAATACCATAAAACAAAGGGTCTAGAACCTCACTCATGTCTAAGTCCCATGGCCCTCTAACAGAATCCAGAGTTTCAAGAAGATCAGAGAAACTCAAAATTTCGACCCCCCCCCCCAAAAAACGACAGTGGTACGCCTTTGGTTTTTTATTTTTCGTGCAAAAAAATAATGATAGAGGGCCATGGGACTTAGACCTGAGTGACAAAATGGAGGCTCTAGACCCTTCCAGAGCTGAGATATTGAGATTTTTATAATGGCATAAATGCTATGTGGGATCTCAATATCTCAACTCTGGAAGGGTCTAGAGCCTCCATTTTTGCACTCAGGTCTAAGTCCCATGGCCCTCTATCAGAATGCAGAGTTTCAAGAAGATCAGAGAACCTCAAAATTTCGACCCCCCAAAAAAAAACCACAGTCGTACCCCTTTCGGTTTTTTTTTGGTGCGAAAAAACAAGTTTCTCCAATCTTCTTGAAACTCTGGATTCTGATAGAGGGCCGTGGGACTTAGACCTGAGTGCAAAAATGGAGGCTCTAGCCCCTTCAAGAGCTGAGATATTGAGATATTTATAATGGCATACATGCTACGTGGGATCTCAATATCTCAGCTCTGGAAGGGTCTAGAGCCCCCATTTTTGCACTCAGGTCTAAGTCCCATGGCCCTCTATCAGAATCCAGCGTTTCAAGAAGATCAGAGAAACTTATTTTTTCGCACCAAAAAAAAAAACGACACTGGTACCACTGTCGGGTTTTTTTTTTTTTGGGGGGGGGGGGGGTCGAAATTTTGAGTTTCTTTACCAACTTCTATATACAAAGTTAACTTTACAAACCTTAACCAGTGTGCCTATTATTTTTTTTTTTTTTATGTTTTCTTATACTGGTTCTGGTTTCGGCATATTAAATTATAAAGTTATGAAGGAAATCATCCATTTGTAATACAATTGTACTTTATTGTTTAGATTGATACACATCCAGTAGATACACACATACTTTTAAAACAATCAAATCACTCACAGGTATGTAAAAGTAAAAGAGCATGAGAAGTGATTATATGGTCTGACAGAGACTGATCGTGTTACATACTGACTAGTATAAGGTGCTATGGTGACAATACAAGTTCCCATATTTGTATAGATTCATAAAGAAGAACAATAATGATGGTTATAGATTTGTATAGATTCTAGTCTAACATAGTAACTTACACAGTCAACAACTCCATATTACAGCTACTACCTCGCATGCATACTTCCGGGTGAGTGTACCCCTTAGCGGCGTTCCGTTTTCAAAATGGCCGCCAGGTGAATAAGGCGAATAAGCTGCAAATGGACAGAAGCCCGTCTGCAATCTATTGAATGGGGTAGTGTGTTTGATAGACATTTTAATTAAAGCTGCTGTCATGATAAGAACTATTTTACTGCACTCAGGAGGCCCCCCGGGGTCCGTAGATCCGTAGATCTGATCTCAAGAAGTGGGATCTCAATATCTCAGCTCTGGAAGGGTCTAGAGCCTCCATTTTTGCACTCAGGTCTAAGTCCCATGGCCCTCTATCAGAATCCAGAGTTTCAAGAAGATTGGAGAAAATTATTTTTTCACACCAAAAAAAAAACCGACAGGGTCATTTTTTTTCGGGTCGAAATTTTGAGTTGCTCTGATCTTCTTGAAACTCTGGATTCCGTCAGTGTGTGTGTGTGTGTGTGTGTGTGTGGGGGGGGGGGGGGGTCTACAGCACTTTTGGTAAAAATAGTGGGTTATTGGACAAATAGTGGTTCCGTGGGATGGGGGCGTGGCCCGGGAGTGGGGGCGTGGGTCTACAGCACTTTTGGTAAATATAGTGGGTTATTGGACAAATAGTGGGTTCGTGGGATGGGGGCGTGGCCCGGGAGTGGCTGGGGGCGGGTCCCGGCACGTTTGCCCATTATAGTGGGTTATTGGACAAATAGTGGGTCTGTGGTATGGGGGGGTGGTGGGGTTTCTCTCTCCGGCGCCAACTAGAGGCATCCGAATAATTAAATCGTGGGTAGTCCTATAAGGCCCACTCCCCACCAAGTCTATAGGAGAGAGGGCATCCCACGAACTCCTACGATCCCTCTGGGCCATTATGCAACCAATGGCAGCTTATTAATATGGGTTTTTGTCCACGAACCCCCGGTTTGGACTAACTCTAAAAATCCAGGATAATATGCACCTTGAAAAGCTGCATGTTTGAACTGTGTAAGTCTCAGTGTAGTTATCAATGTCTTGAGAATGTAGATGTTTAGATGAAGTCAAGGTTTCTCAGCGGTCTTTTACCAAGATGTTTGCGACTCCATGCACCTGAGTGAGCTGAGGACAGTCAAGTGTTGCTAGAAGCTTCTGTGAGCCGGGGCGATTGGGAACTAATGTCTCCGTCAGACTCATTGTGGCTTGGCCTGCGATATCACTGAGAGAAAATATGAAACATAAATATATAAAATAGTATGACAAATTTGTCAGCATATTGAGTAGTTTTACTTGGATTCAGTTATTTTATTTGTGATAATAATGCAATGAAACATGCCAAGCAGTCATACAAAGAAATTATGAACACATGCAAAAATGAGTTAAATGTTGTAGTCAGTTATGTATGTTTTTTTGTTTTTCTATTCTTTTTGTGCAGAGTAGAATAAATTCTGTAGCTGTAGTTTGCCTAATAATTTTGTCAGATAAATACCTTAACCAACTTTAGTGTTTTGTTCTTCCCTCATACTTAATTAAATATTGGGAAATATTTTATATTTTTTGACTATATATATATATATCAACATATCATTTATAATCAACATCAAATTTTAATGCATGAAAAATACATAGTCTCCAATGAAGGACCCAGAGTTTTTAATGAATCGACTGAAACGGACTTTGGTGAACAGAACTAATTCACACAAAAATGAATAAAACTTCGGAAATCATTTTTTGCTATTGAAGTTTAAATCAGAGAAAGTGATCTCTGAACTCGTTCATCAAAATGAATGAATCTTTTTTCGTGTCATTTGGTTCATTCAACGAACGAAATGAACGAGTTGACTCGGGAAAAGATTTGTTCATTTTGCTGAACGATTTCGAACAGGAGAGTCACGAAAGCGCATCACAGAACAGAGCAAGGCGAGCATTTGAGCTTATAAAACTTAAACTTTTTAATTTATTTTTTAAATGAGCGATCGTTTCGCTTGATAAGACCCTTATTCATCGTCTGGAATCATTTAAAGCCTTTTGAACAGTTTGCACTGAAACTGTCTTTTGGACCTTGAACCGTTTGGTTCCCATTGAAGTCCATTATATGGAGAAAAATCCTGGAATGTTTTCATCAAAAACCTTAATTTCTTTTCGACTGAAGAAAGAAAGACATGGACATCTTAGATGACATGGGGGTGAGTAAATTTTCAGCAAAAGTTTTTTTAAAAGTGAACTACTCCATTAAAAGTAACTAACCGTAGCTCTATAGTAAGTACGTGTAGTTCATTAATATTACTCAGAACTCATTTGAGTAAGCACACCGTGTAACCAAACCTTTTTTTTAAAAACAGCAAAATCATAGTGAACATTCATTGAAAAAAGCACTTCATAAGAAAACAATCCGATTGATTGAAAGTCTTACCCGTAGTGAGTGGTTTTGACGTTCCGCATTCCCAGTCCCTCGATCCGGATCACGACGTCCTTCAGCACACGGGGCAGCGGGTTCTGGAATTTGATCTTGACCGTCAGCTCTCTGCCCACTACAGCATCACACACAGGCTGAGAGAGAAAATCACATCAATGCAACATCGTCCGCTGGGTAATATTGTCAGTCCGCAGGAGTGGTGTAAACTCACAGCGATGATGAGGTCTGGTGTGCGCAGTCTGAAGTTGAACTGTTTGGCCAGAGCTTGTTTGGTCTCAGTGACCCGTCCCGAGAGAGTGAGCACCAGAGCCGACTGACCCCGCAGCTTCTCCTGATATTCCTCATAGCGCAGGGTCCAGTCCAGAGACCGCACTACACAGCCGAAACATTCATGAGACTCCAGACACACACCACCATTTAAAATATACGACTATATTAATAAGAACAATTGGTTACAACTACCATATCAGTTACTGAATTGCATTGGTTTTGTCTTATTAGCAAGTTATTTATTTATAAGTCTATACTATAATATAATGTATTACTTGTATTTTTAATATAACTTTTTGTTTTAGTAATTAGTGTTTTAAAATATTTTTAAATAGGTTTGATTAACTGTTATGTATTGCTGCAGTTGTAGTTTTAGTAATTTTAGATCTTTTTCATCTTTATTACTTCAAGTTTATCTTAACACTTTGTGTTATCATATTAATAATAATAATAACAATATTTGGTTGCAAGTACAACACAAAACAATTACCATTATTGTTACCATTGTGTTAATACAATATAAATATTAGATACACTTAAAAAACTGAAATGAAAATCAACTGAAATTATTTTAGTTATTTATTGTTAAAATAGCGTTATTATTATTAATTAATATGTATAATTATATAATATAATTATATAACACTAAAGTGTTAATAAATTAATTATAATAAAAACAATATTTGGTTACAAGTACCATATAACTTGTTGAATTAAAATAGAATTAATAACCAGTATTAGTAGTATTATTATAGTATTTACTGTTTTTAATTGGCTTGTATTTATATTTTCTGTTTTTAAATTAATTTTAAAAGTTTTGTCGTGTGCTTTTGTCCTTTCTATTTGTTTGTTTGTTTCGTTTTTCATCTAATACTTATAATGATAATAAAACGTAGTTACTAGTATCATCTGGGTTGTTGAATTAAATGGAATCTTTGTAGAATTAAAAAGATTTAGTCCTATTTTACTAGTCTACAACACTCTACCAGTGTTACTTTAATATTATTTATATACTATTATACTATGTATTAATATTTGTAATATTTAAGTTTTTTTATTTTTTTTTAAGTTCTTTGTTGTGGTTTTACTTTGATATTATTTTGATATTTATAGTAAGTTATTTAGCTTTGATTAAGTGTTATTGCAGTTGTAGTTTAGTACTAAAATAAAATAAAAAATGAAAATATATAATTAAAGACATCCAAAGAAGTTTCGATTTTTGTAATTGCTGTGTGTCTTTTCATTGTTATTGTTTTGTTTGAATTAAAGATATAGACAAAATATATCTGGAAAAAAACAGTGTTATTGCAGTTGTAATTTTCTTTTAAGTTAAAGTGTTTCATCTAATAATTTATCTAATATTTCATCTTCAGATTTATTTCAATTAGCAAAAAATGACTAACAATTGTTAAGTCTCATCAAATGTCTCATGTGTTGTTGTTTTGCTGCTGAGATGATCATCTCTCACCTTCGTGGGGCTTGAGCTCAACACTGGTCTGGTCCTTCTTCAGGACGATCTTGTCGGTTGTCACCTGGCTGTGGAGATCAACACTGCGAGGAGCGCTGCTGCTGTTCTTCAGAAGGATGGACAGCTCAGCGTCCTGACCAACACATGGTCCATCGCCCCGCATGGACACGTCCAGAGTCACATCACCGGCACCGGTGGGAGAGTAGGCGGACCGCTTGGAGCCGAAGCTACAGGCCGCTTCCACAGCGCTGCGCTCCTCCGAAGAACCTGATCAGTGAGAGTGCAGGGGTAATTATAAGCACAGTTAAAGTTTTAATGTTGTTATTATGTCTGTGTGGTGTTTTTAATATTCTTTAAGACAAACCATATACAAATTCACAGTCGTGTTATTAAATGTTATTATTGTTTTTTGAATTTTCACAATGCTTTATTTTAGTGCTGTCAAATCAAATGATCATGATTAATCACATCACAACATAAAAACGTGTAAATATATTATACATATAAATGTGTAAAAAATATTATATTTGAGTGTGTGTGTGTGTGTGTGTGTGTGTGTGTGTGTGTGATATATATCACACTCATATTTAATTTTTTTTTTTACAAATTTTCATGTTAGATGTGATTAATCACGATTAATCGATTTGATAGCACTTCTTTTTGTATAAAGTTTTAAATTTTTGAAGTACATTTTAAAATTGTGCTTTATAAATACATTTGAATTTGATACTGATACATTATAGTATTTATATATATATATATATATATATATATATATTAGAAGAGACAATGTCAGTTTTTTTGGTACAAGAAAAAATATTTTGATTATAAAATTATGTATTTTTAAAATTAAGCATTTCAAAAGCATGTAAACATTTCTGTCACGTTTAAGTGCAAACCTTATCACACCTGTCGTCATTATCTAATGTGTATTTTCACCTTCTGGGTGTTTGTAGAGGTGTGTGATGTCCACACGTTTGTCTGAGCCAACATCTTTGGTGCTGATGCAGTGACCCACTGCGCTCTTGTCAACCCGAATCACATCGAAGGTCCCGTCAGTTTTGCGCTGCCAGTAGACTTTATCGCTGTTCACCTACAACACAAAGAGACAGATATTTAGTACTAGCACACCATATTATAAAACTACGTGGTCAGATTATATGACAGATATGCTAAAACATCAGATATCATTAAATATGAAACATAAATAGGAAAGTAATTAGCATACTTCAGCAAAAACGAAGCCTGTGTCATATTTGTGGAAGGTCTGTCCACTGCGGACCGCAGCAACAGATGTTGGGCCACAGCGGAAGACGCCCTGGCTGGTCTCCTGAGGAGTGGCATCAACCACCTGCCAACCTCCAAAACCAGACGGCAGGTCGGGACGAGCCATCCAGGCCTCATTCCACACGTGGAAGTTCCTACATAGAGAAAAGCAGCAACTTTAAAGGAATAGTTCACCAAAAAATAAAATTGTACTCACCCTCAAGCCATCTTAGGTGTATCTTTTTCAGCCGAACACAATCGGAGTGATAATAAATAATATTTAATGGCTTTTCCCAGCTTTGTAATGGCATCGAATAGTGACCGGCTGTTCCTGGAAGCCAGGGATTTTAGTGTTTAAAGTTATAAATATGAATATTTTTCTTACAAAAACCCATCGCTTTGCTTCAGAAGGCATTTATTTTTAAGTCATTGGAGTCACATGGATTACTTATGAGCTTTTTGGAGCTTCAAGAACTTTGCCACTATTCAATGCCATTGCAAAGCATGGATGTTGTTTAATAAAGCTCCGATTGTGTTTGACTGAAAGAAGAAAGTCATACACCTGAGATTTAGGGTGAGTAAATTATGGGGAAATTTTCATACAAATTTTTATGAAACTTTTATGAAATCACAGAGCCTACTGCAGTATCGTGGAAAAGGGAAAATGAGTTTATGCTTAAAATAAAATATTAAAAACATTTTAGCCAGTTGCCAGTTGAAAATTAAATTGATGTAGGCCTACTAAAATAAAAATTAATAAAAACAAATACAATTAGGCTATTAACTAAATTACACACTACTTTAATTCAACTATAGTTAAAGTAGTTTAATTTCAAAATGTGTGTGTGCATATATATAGCCTATATATATATATATATATATATATATATATATATAGCATTGCGACGATAGTAAAATAATACGTGAATACAAAGACATGATCTTACCAGATTGAATCCCGGTTAAGATCTTTAATTTCTTTAAGATTCTCGTCGAAATAAACATCTGTTGTCAAGGAACTGTCAGTGTCATGAGCAGAGCTGAAGTTTGAGACTGGACGTGTGGGAATGCCAAAACACCGACACACTGAGAGAAAAACAGAGAAACATTAACAAAGTGAACAAGATTTCATACATTTCCCAACCTCTCTGGTCCCGTTTCCATTTGGCCTAATAAAAGTGTGATTTATATTTGGATGTTGATACGCAAAAAAGACAAAACTCGTTTGTGAATGGATGTCGTTCTGTTCTGCCTGTCCGCTTCCGTCAAGTTTGTAAAACAAACCCTCGCATTACACTTCAGTTCAGCGGGAGCTCTGGGTCTGGACAGTCACGAAAACTCACAATAAAGGTAATAAGGAAGGCAATTTTCGGAGAGGCTAGCGAGCTAGTGAGCTAGCTTTGAAAGCATTAGATGCCGCCATCCCTTCACTCCAAAGCCACACCTCCTTCAAAACACACGAAAGGAGCAAACAAAAGCGGTTTACTTTTACTTTTTTACTTTTTCAACTTAGTTAAGAGCAGCATTGAGAATGAGGAGTCACGTGCCTATTTGGGCGGGGTCTGAGCCGGTCGGCCATGATGGTAGGTGACGCTATCGGTTACCAGGGTTTTTATCGCAGCAGTTACTTCCAGGCATGGTAAAACAGTGCGGTATTGCGAGAAACTCCTCAACTACCGAGCTAAAAACACACGTAATCAATACTGTTTTGTGTGGGAATCCTACCAACATGGCGGAAAGGGGAGGGGCACTGTAAAAAGACGTCAACTCCTCATTCTCAATACAACTGTAAATAACAAAGAACTGGATGTTTTGAACATTCGTACATTCAGAAATAACGTTGCCATAACTTTATGGTGTGGGGGAAATATATCCAATGATTTCTACGGAAGCAACTTTATATGGATAAACATGCTGACATGATAATATGTTAATGTCAAGTGTAAACAGGGCCTCGATCTTTTAGTGGCAAAACTTTGATTATATTTATTTACTAAACAATGGTCATGATTCAATTCAATTAACCTTTTGGTACTATGCAGAATTGCTAGATATAAATACATGATGTTATTAAATAATCTTCTTTTTATTTAGCTTAATTACAATGATTCACTCTCTATGTTAGACAACAACAGTATAAGCACTTGTAGGAAAGCTGCTTCCATCCTCATGTTATTTTTTTAGGCCCCTATTCTGTATCATTGTCAATAATGCTCAATAAAATATTACGTGTGTTGGTGACTCCAGCAAAGACCCAGCACTGTCCATATTTGACAGGTATTCCTTTAGTGTCGTGGTATTGTTTCAGGATGGCACTGCTTCCACTCCAGGCTGTTGGGGAAAGTCCTCCCTCATAGGTCTTTTGCCAGTTACCCATCAGCACACCTTGATCGTCGTTGGAATTGACCTGACACATTGACGAAATTATGTTATCTGCTTCACGCCATCACGATTCATTGATCATCACTGAGCGACAGACCTTATCAGTCGTCCTTACACAATAACAGAGCATGGAAAAACCCACCATTGGTAAAAAAAAAAAAAAAAAAGAGTTAAGACCTACCATGGCAGACACCACTCTGACTATGTTAATAGGGTCTCCCCATCCCGAGCAAGGACTGCCACTCTTCTCCAACACAAAGAAACAAGCCGCCAAGACTCCTTCATCAAACTGAGCACAGATCAGAGGTTGGAGATTGAAATAAGCACATTACAGAAAATAAAAGTTTGAAATGTTGTCTTGAAAATAACGCAACATGGGTTTTCTACTTCATGGAAATATAGCTCAGTATCTGCATGAAATATATCCCAAGTTTAGGTTCCCAGGACATTTTAGGAATATACATTTTTTGGGTCTCAGAACGTTTTTCCATTTTTACCTCTAAAGTCGGAGAACTGTTCTGCAATCATGATTCAATGTTTCAACAATAATCAGCTTGTATTGGTCCACTGTTAAATTAAGCTTTTACGCATTTGGCAGCCACTTTTATTCAAATTACGATGTTTAAGTAATTTCAACTTCAATTACATTAAGCTGACTTAAAAAAAAGTTTTATCTTGTATAACTTAAATATGTTTTTAAAAAAGTAGAAAATTGCTCTATTCATCTAAATTCATCTAAAATGAAAATTCCAAGAATCAAGATTTCTTGTAAAAATTAACCAGATAATAACAAGAAACCTACATTTCACTCATTAAACAACTAATGAAAACATGCGTTTTTATTTTATTTTATTTTATTTGAAATGTTGAAATTTTACCTGACCAAAATTCCAGGTTCTGGTACCAATCTGTTGCTCTGTTCCATAGTACAGTTTGCCCATATTATTCAGTACATATTCAGTCCTCTCAGCTTCACCATTCATGTACACAGAGTCGTCTGTTAAGAACAGAAAGACAGAGAAAGTTGACATTTCAATGGATTAGCTTCATTCTGTTATTTCACGATTGTCCTATGTAGTAGTAGTAGTAGTAGTAGTAGTAAAAATCTTTATTTGTCCCTTTACAGGGCAATTTAAGTAGCTTCAACCTCACAAAAACAGCAAAACATCAGACATTACACACACCAGAAAAAAAAAACAGAACAAAAAAAAAACAGTCCTGTTACAGACTCCTATAAGCAGTGGTGGAATGTAACGAAGTACAAATACTTTGTTACTTTACTTATGTACATTTTTCACGTATTTTTACTTTACTTAAGTAGAATAAATAGTGCATACTTTTTACTTTTACTTCGTTACATTTTGCAGCAATTATTATACTTTCTACTCCACTACATTTCTACAACTTCTGTTACTTTTTCATTACATTTTCGAATCAGTTTTTCCCCTGACAAAACATAATCTGACCGTCCGTTCGTTGCACGTTCGTTGCACGTTCGTTGCTCGCCAGTGACGTTTGGTTGCCATAGATACAGTATATCAAAACCCGGTTACACTAAATGCGTGTCGCACGCAGTGTGTTTATCGTGCAATTTATACCCGAAAATTTGTTTTTACGTGCATAGGAAACACACCGTTTGTAATATATGTTTGGTTAGGATTATGGCAAGCCAAGAGGTTCAGAATTAACACCATAAATTAATCGCGTTTACTGCCAAACATAGTTATTTACATATAGCCTAGTAAGGATAAGCATGGTGTGCATATTGCCTAATTGCAAGCTTGTTTCAGAAATGGTGACAACAATTTTGTTCTATCATTATTGAACATCATTACAGGAGTATTAGGTTGAATGAGTTAGAATTAAATGTTTTATTAATCATTAGAAAATAGTCATTAAGAGAATACATTTTTATGCAAGTACTTTTACTTTTAGTACTTAAAGTACATTTTAAATCAGGTACTTTTTACTTAAGTATGGTTGTCATTGTGTTACTTCTACTTTTACTAAAGTAAATATTTATCTGGTTATTTTTACTTTTACTTAAGTACTGAGATTCAGTACTTCCTCCACCACTGCCTATAAGATCATCACACATCACACCGTACGACATGGATCTAATAAACGAGGGTACGACATGTATGTAGAGACTGTACGATGATGTCACCTATTGAATCGTAGGCTACGACGCAAGTTAGTTGTAAGAAATGTCATCGGCATGTGCTAGCGGTAAACAAATCGAGCAAAATCAATCGCACTTTGGCAATTGTGATTTTTATGTGCGCTGAAAATAGAGGAGGAAGTGAAAGAGCGTTAGAGCTTGCAACACCAAGGTCATGGGTTCAATTCCCAGGGAAAGCAACAACAGTTAAGAATGTAAAAATGTGTACCTTGAAATTCAATGTAAGTTGCTTTGGATAAAAGCTTTTGCCAAATGCATAAATGTAAAGTAGTTTTAATTTACAGCACCATGACACGTCTGGCATTTCATGTTGCATTTTTATTAGCAAGTACTGTGAGATGATCCTGTCAGAAAATGATCACAGGCTATCATTGTGCGTCATGACGCCCCCCGTCTTTAAATCTCTCTCACTGTACGACGTACGACCACCGCTTAGGAAAAGAAATCGCCACGATTGGTCAACTTTTGTCTGGGACAGCCCAAAATCATACAATGTGTGTGTAGGGTTGGGTATCGAGAATCGAGTATCGATTGGAACCGGGACTAACTTTTCGTTTTTCCCGGAATCGTTCAAAAGTTAAAATTTCAATTCCTAGTTTCGATATTCACAGTCCGCCGAGTGGAAGAAGAAACCGCTGAACAACACCAACGAAGAAGCTTCTACCGGAAGTGTTGGCATAACCGCGCGAGTCGAACATGAGTAGCTTACGTCGGCGGTCCAAAGTGTGGCTTCACTTTTCTAAAAATTAACGAAATCTCGGCAAAATGCAAAATTTGTGACAAGTATTTGTGACAGAATGAGTATTTCCTTCAGAAAGGCCGTTGGTTAACAAGGTTAGCTAAACTTTTTTGACCCTGCCTCTTAAAAGAATCGAAATCGAGAATCGTTAGGAACCGGAATCGAAACAAGGAATCGGAATCGGAATCAGAATCGTTCAAATTCAAACGATACCCAAACCTATGTGTGTGTGTGTGTGTGTGTTAGTTTTAGGTACTGATAGACACACACAGTGTCCCCTTATTTTCTCTCTCTTCAAATAATACCTTTGCACCAGGGGTTGAACAGCATGTAAATGTCATTTTCAGGTGCGTCTGGTGAAGTGGCCTTTCCCGCCGGGCAGTTTGTGACCACAGTGAGTTTGTACCGTCCAATACAAGCGTTTGGGAGGGAGTAAACCGACAGTCTGAGTGTGGTCTTCGCCTGTTCAACAATCTTTACCTCCCAGGCATCTTTCTTGAATTCCGACACTAGTGGAGCAATTACCAAACTGCCCTTGTGTACGGGTATGTCGTCACCTGCAAAACACACATGCAAGAATCATTGTTTATCAGGTGATACAAGACGGTTTGTGTGGCAAGTGTAAATCGTTTGGTACAGTAAAGCCATGACTGACCAAGTCTCAGCTCCAGATGAAGTTGGTCTCTGTTTGGGACAAAAGGTCTGGACAGCTCAATCGACATCTGGAAACACTGTCCTCTGCGGACGATGAGATGACTGCTAAAGAAGCCATCCGTGTGATGCTCCCGTCGATTCTGTCCTTTGCTGGGCTTGATGAGGTCAATAGATCGTACCTGCAGTACTGCATCTAAACAATTAGACATAAGGACATACATTAATATCTATTTGAAATATAGTTTTGGTGATATCTGTCTTGAGAAAACCTTATGGTTTCAGGTTCATGTGAGTACAACCAAGTACAACATGATCCTTGAACAATATTTCAAACAACCAGTCAGATTTGAGGGACAAGTTTACAGTTAATATCAAGTTTAGGCTTACAACCAGAGTTAGGCACATCTGCGTCACCTATCATTTCCCTCTGATTTTATGGATTAGTTCTGGGTAGGGTTAGGGTTAGTTACATTTTCAGATAGGAATGTTGTTCTAGGATCAACAAAACACGTCTTAGTGAAATCATGATCCGACACTGATTAGACGTGTTTCTTACACTCTAAAAAATGCTGGTTTGTTTGAACCCAAATTTGGGTCAAATATGGACAAACCCAACTGTTGGGTTAAAAATGCAATTAAGAAATGTATAGTTGAAAGTGAAAGTTGGGTTAAAATTTGAAATTACCCAACATTTGGGTTTGTCCATATTTTACCCAAATTTTGGTTCAAACAACCTGCATTGTTTAGAGTGTAGCATGCATTTAGAAAAATTAATTTTGTATTCAAAAACTGCATGTGACATCATCTCTAAAACCTCAAGTACACAACAAACACTAACATATTTATGTGTTTTAATATAATTACCCAGCAATCGTGCTTTCTGTATACTAAATTGATATTCACTCTAAAAAATGCTGGGTTGTTTTAACCCAAATGTTGGGTTAAAATGGCATTTAAAATTTTAACCCAACTTCAACTTTTAATTTCAACTGTGTATTTTTTATTACATTTTTAACCCAACATTTGGGTTTGTCCATATTTGACCCAAATTTGGGTTGAAACAATACAACATTTTTTAGAGTGTACTTAAATGTCTGCTTAAGCAACTCATTTTGTACTTAGTTAGCCAGAAATAGTGCTGAAATTCAACTAGAGATATACTTAAGTATATTTGATTGTGCTAAAGTGGAACTATTGCAAGTAGGTACACTTTAAATATCTTGTATTTAAAGACTGATAATATTCAGAGATCATACTAACTTACTAATAGTGATATTAAAACACATTTAAGGCTTTTCATTAAGTAATGTACATTGTGCAATAAAAAAGTACTCCAAATAAAGTTTATTTATATTTATATCAGTAAGTTTATGTATTTTAAATACATTTGTCAATGCAGCATAATGACAATCAGACCTAATATTTTTTATTATTATGCATTGTAGTATTAAGATATATTGCCCTTACCGTTCACTTCCACACGTGGACCCCTGAGAGGAAGAGAGAGAGACATTTTTAAAGCTATAATTACATACAAAACAACGTTTAAATGGAATTAACTTTTTTTTTGTACCCATACAAGCTGAATTAACTCCAGAAAACTGGAAAAGAAGAGGGTGATAGCTACATATTTTTCTGTCTTTCTCATCAAAATATAAGGATAAAAAAATCCCAAATCATCTGGAATCTAAATTAGGATTATGTGCAAAATTAAACTAGATCACAAACACACACAAAATAAATAGATAGAATAGAATACTTACATGTTTGCGGTTGAATTCATTTAAAGAGTGTGTGTTATTTGAACAGCTTGAACAGCTTGAACTTCAGTCTGGAGGCAAAACCTAAACTCGAATGTGTTTCTCCTGAGCAGCCATGATTTATATATGCACATCTTCATCTCCACCCCATCCACAGCTCAGAGATGAAGAATGTCATGTCTCGTGACAGAAATGTTTGTGTATTTTACATCTTATTTAAATATGGCCTGAGTGCAACCTTTACAGAGTCACTTAAATTAAGGCTGATTTCATTTGTTGTAATGATGTCAAAGGAGGTGTAATTAGAGATAATTATCACAACATTTTAACTGCCTCATTACGACATTAACTTCTCATCTAAATACTTAATTAATAAGCAGGATTTCTATAATAAGGTGGTGAGTCTCAAACACACCGAAATGCACCAAATGAAAGCCCAGTACTAAATGACAAGTATCTTTTATGTTATTGTCGACCCCTAGTGGTCTGTAAAAATGCTAGGGGTCTGTGGGAAGATATAAGTACTTTTCTTAAAATACTGTATGTAAAAACAGTTGTATTTCTTATACATTGTTGTCTCACTGAGGTTAATGGAGCCTTAATTGATGTAATAAAAATTAAACCACAGTAACAATACCATGACATTAACACATCCATCACACAACTCTGTATTAAATATTTAAAAATGCACAATTATTGTGCTTAAATAATGCAAGTTGTTATTAAGTGTGTACTGTTATGGCGAACGTGATTTCACCAAGTAGCCTACCACATGTTTCCGGATCTTTGTTGATCCTGGAACAACTTTCCAATCAACCAATCAGATTCGAGGGACAAGTTTACGGTTTATGTCAAGTTTAGGCTTAGAACCAGGGTGAAGTAGTTAATTTTGCGAGATGTAAACAACACTGGTCCAGAAGCACTTCCTGTTTCAGTTTTTTAACACTATATAAATAAACGTTGGGATAAATTACCATAGATATGTATATAAAGGCTAGATGTGTTACGGCGGAGTTTCCATCGTCATCACCGGCGGCCATCTTGTCACAGACAGGCTTTCTGGCGGGCTCTGTGGTATCTGATGTAAGAAATACTCTTATCTCATTGAAATCTTGACGGATTTACAAACGGTTTGGTTTCTTACAAACGTTATTAACGTGGCTATAATTCTGGATGATTATTTATTTATACACTTATTATTCATAAGTATGCAGTATCATAACTACATCTCTGCCGTTTATAACAAACCAGACTGTTTGAAAACTGAGCAAGTTACGGTGATTTAAAAAGTACACGCACCATTAAAACAATGTTACCAATGAGCGAGCTGCCTGTGACAAGATGGCCGCCAGGTGCTGACGTCGACCTCCATTGGCCAGCAGCGTGGACGACACATCTAGCCTTTATATACATATCTGTGTAAAGTACAACCAACACAACTGAATCAAAAAGTTAAACAAACATCTTTAAGATATTTTCTTTACATTTGAAATAATAAAAAAAAAACAGTTACAAACTGAAACAGGAAGTGCTTCTGGACCTGTGTTGTTTACATCTTGCAAAATGGTCTACAGACCCCTTTTCAGTTGGTAAACATTGTGACGTTTTTTTATGTGGGCGGAGCTTAGGTGGAGGCAGAACGATCCCTCTGCCTGCTTCACTGCTTTAGTTACTAGCAGGTATTGTTAGCTTGTTTTTTAACAATGACTGGAGAAAATACAATTTTATCTGAATGTATAAGGTCACTCAGTGTCCAGGACCGCGATTGTTATTTCCAAAAGTTATATTTAACGGGCGGAACCAGATTGGCCGACCCGTAGCCTTCACACGCTCACTCAATGCATGGACAATCTGACAGGATTAACGTTACGTTACCTCGGTTGAGTGGCCTGACTTCTACACCTACCTTATGGAGAAACTGATCGTAAAGAGAAACTGAGGGCATAGATGCCTATTACTATCTGGTCCTGTACAAGACTTGTGACCTGTGTACGATCCGTAGTTCTGCCGAGCCAGTGCAGAGACGACGACAATGTAAAGAGTGACATTACGGTGCAATTTTAATGTGAATATTTTCTAGAAATAAAAATTCCAGATAGGCCTACAGCATATTAATTTTTCATCAATTCTTGCACCAAACAACTCAACAAGATGATATTTAGTAATAACAATAATTTAAGCTCCTTATTATGTAGCCGAATCTGTGCTGGTTTGTATTGGCCGCCTCCAGTTTTTTTTTGTTTGTTTTTTTTAATTGAAACATTTTCAAAGAAAACAATCACAATATAGAACAAATAAACAGGAAAAAAAAAGACTACAAGACAGTGGTATATAACTAATCAGATAAAACAAATATCAAAAAGATTAAAAGACTTGCATATTTCAACAGTTTTTCAAAGCCTTCTTGTTACAAGAGTCAAAGATATTCCCATGTAGTGTTGTATTTCTATAAGTAAAACATTGAAAAGTGGTATCTGTCCTGAAAATTTACATTTATGTATATAAAATTTTGTCAACAAAGAAAGAAGATTAAGAAGGAATATTTTGTTTTTGTGTAATTGTTCTTTTTTCCCCCGTTAACAAATCCAAACAAAACATTTTCCTGACATAAAGAAAATTCCTTATCCCTCCAGTTTTCACTTTGTTTTGCCTCCAGCTTGCGCCGTGACGTAACTGTGACGGTGGGATAAGGACTATATTTTGGGACAGGAATGTTGATCCAGGAACATGTCTTATGGCAACATCACGGTGTCCGTAAAGCTATAATAATGCATCAGGATTGTTTGTTAAGTCCGCCATCACACACACATTGTAACTGGCATTCCACAGTCCTTCATCTCCTAACCTGAAGACGAACAAGTAATGATGATGGAATGTGCAGCACACACCTTCAGTGGATGATTCAGGCATGTGGAAAAACAACTGCTCATGACTTACATGCTGAATAAAATGATCACGAACATTAATTAAGAGTAGTTCACTTTAAAAAAAATTTGCTGATAATTTACTCACCCCCATGTCATCCAAGATGTCAACGTCTGAAGCAGTGCAGCTACAAAGGGCTTTAAACGACACCAGACGATGAGTAAGTGTCTTATCTATAGCGAAAAAAAAAGTTTAAGTTTTATAAGCATGGTCGCCTTGCTCTGTTCTGTATGCTGTTCGAACTCGTTCATCAAAATGAACAAATCTTTTTTTGAACATTTCATTGATTTCGTTTGTTGGGGGTAAATCAAGAAAAAAGTATACATTATTTACATTATATTACATATTTACATTATCATACATTATATAAAAGTGTATACTTTTTTCTTGATTTACCCCCAATGAATGGAAGTGAAAAGTGACAACATGCCCCAATGTAACATCACCATATGACAGCTCAAAATGCAATCTGAAGTCAATTGGTTTATTCAACAAACAAAATCAATGAAATGGTTAAAAATCAATGAAATCAACTGTACATAATTGTACCTCATAATTGTCTTAATAAAACAAAACCATATCAATGTACTAGACATGTAGGAAATTAATGTGGGCAAAAATAAATACTCTAAACCCAAAGTAGATTTACACAAACTGAGAAAGTCAAAAAGCGTTACGTTGTGCCCCGCTCTCCCCGATTAGAAATAAAGTTCATGTTTGGACCCTCTGCAGTCTTACGTTTTCATGTGTATTTTGTTTCTTCCATTGTCTATGCTTGTCTATGTTTATTTATTGTCTATACATAATAAAAGCAGTAAAAAAGTACCTTAAAAAATAAATGTTTCCTGAGAAAATAAGCCAGATTTCTGAGATATAAACTGAAACTCTGCAAGGGAAAATTTTTTTTCCATGTTATCAAAATATTATCCATGCATTGTTTTTTCAAGCATTATTAAAACACTTTCCATCATTTCAGGAAAGAAAATAATACACATCATAACTAAAATGTATTATGACATAGGCTACATATTAATAATCTGGCTTGTGATCAATTAAATGATGAATATGTAATATATTTTGTTACACTGTAAAAAATTTGGAGTAGGATTTACTTGAAAAAAAGCTTGCTAACCTTTTTCACTCAGAAAATGCTAGTAATTTTACAAAGATTTGCCAAGTAAAAACCTAAACATATTTATCAGTAGCTTTAATTAGAAATCTTTAAGTTAGGAAATAAGTAAACTTTACAAAAAATAAGTAATTTTAACTCGGCTATAAAAAGATTGATTTATATTGATTTCCTTTGCCTTTGTATTACATTTCACTAAAACAATAATATTGAATTTTATTAGTCATTTATAGTGTGTGCTTTACTTAGATCACCTATTACATCATGTCAGATGTTAAACATCATGTGAATGCAAACAAATCAATACTTGGTAGACAATACACACTGGCGGTAACATTTGATGGGTCGTTTTTGTGTCTGAATGCGTCATTTTGAGCAAAAAATGTACTCGAAATGTCACAAAATGGCAAGTTACTAATACTGACAACAAAAATCAATGATAAAACAGTGTAAATAGGCTACAGCTGGAAACCAGTGAAAAATGAACCTCGTTAATTATTTAAGGTCCAGTGCATGATGGGAACCCCAGTATCAGAAAAGTTGAGTAATTTTTACTTCATTTTATTGAGTTGATATTTACACTTTCAATTTTATACTTGCTTGAATTAAGTACTGATATGGAATTTACTTAGTTTTTTTTTTTTTTAATTCTTGCCTGAACTAACTTCATCAAGTTTTTTTTCACTAGTACGTTGGTCAGATTTTCACCAAAATCGAATCCTATCATCTCCATACGTGTCAACTGAAAGTTATGGATTGCGTGACGATAGACCAAACCGTTTTCGTATCCCACAGCTTCAAAGTTGAGGCATGCTGCCAAAATGACTAATTAGGCTTTATCTCTGCAATGTCTTCACATTTTGACACCAAACTTAAACTTATGTGTCCTCACTCTGATCACAATGTATGATTTCAACCTATTGTTCGAAAGTGACAAACCATTAAATCATTTTATAAGTTACTGTATTTATAATTTAAGCCATTTTGCCTTAATTCATCTTTAAATGTCCATAATAGCTTCTTGCTGCTGTTGGTCTGAAACTCCCAGCGATGTTGGCATGTCTTGTCATCTGCTTTTGTGCTTGGCCCCGTAATGGCTGCTTGCAGCTATATTTTTAACTTCTTATCGTTATCAACACACTGGATTGTAGCACAAATAGTTTTAGTTTCCTGCACTTTGTTATTGTTCTTGATGAATCAGAAGTTCACAAAAAATACTTTTCTTGCGCATTGCAAAATTACAGAGCCCCTAAAGGGACAGGTGGATAGAACAAAATATAAGATGAGTGGAAAAAGTAGCCTGACTACTGACCTTGTGTATGAAATAAATGACAATGAGTATGTAAAAATGACATATTCCTAACTACAGAGAAAGAAATGGTTATCTGGACTTATTCAATGTGCTTTAATGAGGCGATTCTTTGTTTTAGGTTGCAATAGCGTCACATTATCGAGGAACAGCACGAATTTGGAAAGGTTCAGGGGCAGACGCGATGGCAACTGTTCTTTTGAGACTCAGCGTTTGTCCCTCAGGAGGCAGAAAGGTAAAACGCTGCATCAGCGAGATGAAGAAGAGGACGAGCTCCATTCCAGCGAGCTGCTCACCTGGACACATCCTCTTACCTGGAAATCAAGGTCTGGAGGTTAACTTTAGAAAATCTCATTTTAGTGTATTTTAGTTTATATACGCTATCGTTCAAAAGTGTTGGGTGAGTCACTTTTTACATTTCATTCAGCAAGGACGCATTATATTGATCAAAAGTGAGAGTAAAGATGCATAGGGATGAAAGACATCGGCCGATATATGTTCAATGTTAAGAAAATTTGGCAGATATATTGAAGCTGATAAATAATGGATTATTCCTCTGTTCAACATGGTTTTGAATTGCTTGAAATATGACTGGAATCACTTCAGAAAAGGAAAATACAGTAAAGTGCAACATGTGCAGCATTTAGGCTCTCAAAAATTATATACAAATTTGGATGGAGATTTGTCGGCCAATATATTGGTGCCGGACAATTTTCATAACAGTGCATAGACGTTACAAAATATTTCTGTTTCAAAGAAGTGCTGCTCTCAAAAGAATCCTGAACATTTATCAGTTTCTACAAAAATATTAAGCAACACAACTGTTTTCAACATTGATCCACAATTCAGCTTATTAGAAGGATTTCTATATGAAGGATCATGTGACACTGAAGATGGAGTAATGATGCTGAGCATTCAGCTTTGATCACAGGAATAAATTACATTTTAAAATATATTACAAGAGTAAACAGTTATTTTAAATTGTAATTTTTGGACTGTATTTTGATCAAATAAATGCAGCCTTGGTGAGAAGAGACGAGAAGAGAAGAGAAAAAAAAAAAGTGTACTGACCCCACATACATGTAAACACACATACACCATGCATATGTGTGCATGTATTTTTTATTTTGGCTTGTTTGTATTTCTTATGACCTACCTATTGAATAGGGGATGAAATTTTCTCTCTTCAAAAATTTGCCATTTTCATCCAGAAAGTGTGCAGGATTGAATTCATCCGGAGTGCTGTACTCGTTCTTATCCAGCAGGATTGGCTTCAGCATCGGCAGCACCATCACACCCTGTCATAGGACAAAACATAGAACATTAAACAAAGTGTTTGTTTACTGAAATATAATCATGTTTATCTGTATAATACATTGTTTTAAAAAATCTGTACGTTCACCAAATTCAACCCTTGTGCTTAAATTTGAAAAAAAAAAAAAAAAAAGTACAAAAATTTGAAGCTTGGGTGCCGTGTCATTTTTTATACATTTTATTTTTTTATGTTATATTTAGATCCCATCAAAGCTTTATATACACAATGCTGGGATTTATAGGCCAAAGCTTAATTAAAAAAATTTCATTCTGTGTTTAAATCTGTGTTTACATAATATATTTGTGTGTGCTGTATATAATTATTTTGTATATATAAATACACACACATGCATGTATATATTTAAGAAAATGTGTTATTCATATATATATATATATATATATATATATATATATATATACAGAATTTAAGCGCAAATAATTCTTAAATAAATACACATGCATGCATAGGTATTTATATATACAAAATAATTATATACAGCACACACAAATATATTATGTAAACACAGACTTTTATTTTGGATGTGATTAATCGCAATTAATTTTTGCACAGCCCTAATATATACACACTTTTATAGCTAAATGGCCCCGGGATTAAAAATGATAGTTTTAATGGGTTTCAATGGGGACATATTGTCCTTTAGGTCTTAAGTGTAACTATTTTGAGTTGCCAGTGCAAAATAGATTTATGAAAGGAAATGGGGATGAAATTAAAATTCCACAAAAAAAAAAAAATAAATAATACACTTTTCTGCCAAAATATATACATTTGGCAACTGGCATTAACACACTGGCAATATATGAAGAGTTCAGATGCAAAAGCCTCTAAATGCCATTTGAAATTTTCTTCTTTAATGATGATTTTTATCAAGCTTGTATATTTAAGTTCAGTGATTTCACTTAAATGGCAATGATATTTACCTTATTTAAGTGAAATTACTGAACTTAAATATACAAGTTTGATAAAAATCATCATTAAAGAAGAAAATTTCAAATGGCATTTAGAGGCTTTTGCATCTGAACTCTTCATATATATATATATATATATATATATATACTGTATATATATATATATATATATATTAGTTAAATCTCCTTAAGGACGCACAACATTAACAAAGATTTAAATCTTGTACAGTACAGTAATGCAGTAGCTAATGAAAGATAAATCAATAAAAAAAAACTTTCTTGCAAAACTTTAAAGAAAAAATGTATTCTTAATTTAGATTTAGAAAAAAGCTTCACCTTTGGAATGAGGCATCCTGCTACTGTGGTGTCTCTGCTGGCAACTCTCGGTGGAATGAAGGCAAGAACATTCGCAAACCTCTGAATTTCATGGATCACAGCGTAGGTGTACGGCAGATGTGTCCTGTCTTCCATCGACGGCTGACGTGTCTGTCCAATCACCTGATCGATCTCAGACTGGACTCTCTCTATGGAAAATGAACAGGCAGAGTATGTGGACACACATTTGACTAACAAGAAAGTCACATGAGCAGAGCGGCCCACCTTGCACATCTGGATACTTGGCCATGTAGAGTAAAGCCCAGCTGAGTGATTTAGCCGTGCTTTCTGTTCCGGCTCCAAACAGATCCAACACACAGTGTATCAGGTTCTCCTCTGTGAACTCGGCCTCACTGTCCTTACACTGGGATTCAACCATGGACAGAAAGAGGGGTTAAAAAGATTTGAAATACACAAATTAAATGCATATAAAAAAATTAAGAATCGAATCGAATTAATCGAATCGCATCGAATTTGGATGTGAATCACATCGAATCGAATCGTTCTGAATTTGCACAAATCGTTCATGAATCGAATCGAAAACCTATGAATCGTGAATCGAATCGATTCGCTGTCTACCCAAAGATTCACAGCCCTACAAATTATCAGTCAACAAAAACTAAGGTTTCCTGAAATCATTATGCCAGGATCTGCTAAAACCGGTTACCTTCTCAATTTCATCCAGATAACAGTCAATGTAGTCTCTAGGACACGAAGGGTTTCTGTCCTCTTTGTGCTTCCTGATTTCATCCAGAAAAAAGAGCTTCAGCTTGGAAAGGTTGGCAAATGTAGTCTGGTGCTTTCCTGGCAGCAATGACATCACGGCGGGAAACGTGTTATACAGCTGTCGAGGGACAAATACATTTGATCGTCAGTATTTCATCAATCTTCGCAGTAAATCTCACATTTCAGAACCATTGATCTCAGTAAACATAACAATAATCATGATTTTTTTAAAATATGTTCCTGGAAAGGTTTGGTTCATGTTGTCGACAGGTCAAGAAGACGCCTTTTTCACTTTAAATGGACGAGGATTCGCACGGGACTTGAAACGGTAAAACGGATGCCATCGTTACTGTTCAGATCACAGTGTGGTATGGCAAGCTGTTTTAGCTTTTATTCATTTCAAGGATATGAATTATTGATATCAACAATTACATTTTTTGATATCAACAATTCAATTGCTGATATCTGTAATTTTATTTTCACTAGTGAAATGTCACCATAGGCTGCCATTCAAAATGAATTGTTGATATCAAGAATTGATTTTTTACTAGTAGAAATACATCATTTTTGATATCAATATTGATATTTGAAATATTGATATCAAAAATGAACATTGTTACTAGTAGCAATTCAATTGTGGATATCAAGAATAGACATTTCAACTAGTAACAATTGAATTCTTGATATCAAAAATAAAGGTTTTTTATGGCAAGCCGTTTTAACTTTTAATCATTTCTGATATGTGAGATTGGAATTTCAACTAGTAAGAAATCAATTCTTGATATCAACAATTGGTTTTGAATGGCAGCCTATGGTGACATTTCACTAGTGAAAATACAATTGTTGATATCAAGAATTACATTTTTGATATCAAGATATCAAAAATGTAATTGTTGATATCAACAATTGAATTCTTGATATCAAAAATGTAATTTGTGATATCAAGTTGATATCAACAATTAAATTGTTGATATCAAAAAATGTAATTGTTGATATCAAGAATTCATATCCCGGAAATGAATGCTGAGGAAGATCAGAGCTGAAATTCAGATATTGTAATAGACATTTGGTTTCTGACATGCATTGCAAGTGGTCGACCAACTGCCCAATCAGAGCAGGGCAGGCTCTTGGAAAGAAGGAGTTTAGAAAGACAATCCTTTATCGAAGTAATTCAGACACTGTGAGAAAAGAGCTGATACTGCCATGTATATTATGATAAAATGTACGTTTTTCTGACCTTGGAATCATGGAAGTCTATTCTAGGAGGCTTAAAACAATGAAAAAGGTCCATTATAGTAAATTTTGGTCTCGTACCCGGCCCCAGGCGTTGATGGGAAGCTTGAAGGTGTCATCTGAATACTGCAACAGCTCATGAAAATGATGGTCGTCATACTCAAACTTGTGGCCAAAAACCAGGCTGCATATTATATTGCCCACCGCGTAGTTCAAGATGTGATGAGGATTGAATGGCAAACCTTGGAAAGCAAAAGAGAGGAGGAATGGTTACGGCTGCAAAACGTACTTTCAAATCTTCGCCTGTAGAGAGCAGTATACTGCACTTGTAGCCTGTTCAGATGTTTGAATTCAGGCAGAAAGCTGGTGCTCTGACCTTGCTTGGTTTGAAAAGTACTACAGACAAAGAGACACTCCTGCAGGATGGAGTTTTCTAGCGTTTTCTTGCCCACACCGAAATACTTCAGTGTTGCCAGAGCAAAACGCCTCTGATGCCGCCACATGTGCCCACCGGAGAAGATCAGACCTACATATAAAGAGACAGACAGAGCAAAATCTATGATTGTGGAAGTGTATTGCATTGAGGCTACTGTATGTAATCCCATTGGTAACATCTATTATTTATGGTGACCTGCGAATTTGCCGCTGGTTCTAATATTTGAGCTCTTGAATCCTTCAAATTGTTGGTTTGTAAATGTGGGCAGTCATGTGTTAACCAATGTGGTTTCCTTCCATGCATTTATTAGTGGACATTTTGCATCATATAGTCCAATTATATGCTCATGTTGGAGTTTTGAATTCTGGAACTAAGTTCTCATAGTACTAAATGAATGAACTTGCTTCTTTATCTAGAGACAGGAAAATTCAATTTCTCACATTATATTAAATCCAGGATCACTGTAACGATCTACAGAATGTGTGCCATGAACAGTTCTGCATGTTTTCAATGACAACGCTTGCTATTCAAGCAACTGCAAAAGGTAATTTTTCCAATTATAAAACAGTTCTGGTGCACTGATTGAAAATGATAGCAAAAATGTTGATATTGCGGACAACAACACTAAAATTTCAGTTCAATTTCAGCAAAAAATAAACAAATTCGTCGTGTCTGAAAGTCGCCTTGAATAAAACGCAAATTACAAGATGTTTCCTGACGTTCCACAAAAAGATGAATTATTGGTGAGCAGTTTATGATTGATAACAGAAACAGACTTAATGTTTTTGAACGTGTATGGTGTTCTTTTAGCTGTTTTTACCTTTCCCGTTACAGATTTTGTCATTCACAGGGAAGTACGGCCGATCCGTGAAGATGTCCGCCTGTTCCACAAACGCCTCTTTGAAAGTCTTGTATCCAGTGAGCAGTATGCAAGGCTTGTTTCCCAGATAAAATGTGCTCACATCTCCATACCGCTCAGCAATCTGATCAACATGTCAACATGTAAATGTACACAACTCATTTAATAAATATATGCATATGAAAAAAGACATACCTTCGGAAAAACATCCATTGGATCACTAAAGCCTATACTCATTACGTTTCCAAACAAAGGCAGAGGGAAGGGTCCTGGCGGCATGTTCTTTGACTGAACATCTCGCAGGTGTTTCACCAACAGCAGCACACACAGAAATATCAGGAGTCCCTGAACATCCATCCACTGACCCATCAGCTGTGACAACACTGACGCCATGCTTCCTGAGACCAGAGAGACCATTACACACATGTTTTTTTCCGTTTAAAATACTTAAAAACAATAACAATATTTATTTAGGATGACAGTTTAGCTATAAGTATGCATTATTAATATAATTATTATTATTTTTGTAAAAATAATTACAAAAATTATTTTTCATTTATTTATTATTATAATTGTTGTAAATTATGTGTTGAATTGTTCAATGTGCTCTAAGACTGGTAATAAAATGTGTGGAAATATTTTTTCCCCTCTTTTAGTTCATATATCGTCAAGTCAAGTCACATTTATTTATATAGCGCTTTTCACAATACAGATTGTATCAAAGCAGCTTCACAGTGATAACATGAAAGTAGTACAACACAGATCAATAATATTGTTAAATATTAAATACTAAATAATATATCATGCAATAGAGGGATAAGTTATTTTCAGAGGGCGTATGAAGTCAGGTTCAGCGGATGTAGTTCATAACATTAGCATGTTTTACTTATTTTAATGCACTTTCGCATTGTTGGGGCACCATTTGCCCAAGTTTTGAACACGACTTAAGCACATCAAGTTCCCAAACAGTTTTGCTAGACACACTCACAAAAGTTGTAGTGTTTTATACACAACAATATACTACTGCAAAGATATGCCAAGTTGTAGATGAAGGGAACAAGGTTGTGCTTACCGACCCAGCCAACATTTGTATGTGGGGCCCATATGGGTATGAAATGGGCTGAAAAATGGGCCCCATGTAGGATTGTCCGCGGGTTACATAATGGCCCCATGTTAATTGCCCAGATAAATTTCATGTTGGATTGCACTTGGTACTACGCCGGACCCAAGTGGGCAACATGCACAAGACCCATCTCGGTCCCAGCTTTAACCCAGCGATATTTATATGTGGGGCCCATGTGG
>NW_024121569.1:16555-30966 GCF_016745375.1 Pimephales promelas | reverse complement strand
CCCCTCACACACGTGCATTCATACAACAACATAAACATGAGACTAGAAGGAAACAGAGGAACTGTCCACCGTGACAGTACCCCTCTCCCTAAGAACGCCTCTGGCGTTCTCAGACTCCCTTACCTGTCGATTGTAATCATCGATAAGAGAGTGATCCAGAATGTCTCTAGCAGGAACCCAACTTCTCTCCTCCGGACCTAACCTTCCAGTCCCACCAAGTACTGGAATCCGCGTCCCCTCCGTCTAGAATCCAGAATGCGATTGACCGAATAGGATGGTTCCCCATCTACGAGTCGCGGCGTGGGGGGAACCGGACTGGCGGATTAATGCGAGCATAAAACATGGCTTGACTTTGGAAACATGAACACGGATGAATTCTCTTGTACGCAAGAGGAAGTTGAAGGCGGACTTGCCACCGGACTAACGATCTTGGTAAACAGCAAATGGGCCAATAAATTTGGGAGCAAGTTTATTCGAACGGATCGGAGAGGAATGTTCTTGGTAGGAAAGCCACACTTTGGAACGATGACGTATACGGGAGGCTTCCGCCGGTGGCGATCGGCTTTTGCCTTGGTGCGTGCTCCCACTTGGAGTAGAGTCTCACGGGCTCTAGTCCAAGTGTCGATGACACCTCTGGATGAAGACGTGGGCGGGAGGGGACCGCGACTTTGAGATTCCAGACTGGGAAAGATTGGTGGCTGGTAATTCCTACACTACACTCAAACGGAGATAGGCCCGTAGATGACACTGGTAACGTATTGTGGGCGTACTCCACCATTGACAGTTGCTGACTCCAAGAGGAAGGGTTCTTGGAAACCATACATCGCAACGTTCTTTCCAAATCTTGGTTGGCTCTCTCAGTTTGACCATTGCTCTGAGGATGAAACCCAGAGGATAGGCTAACAGTCGCCCCCAGTAATCTACAAAATTCTCGCCAAAATTTGGACACAAATTGGGGACCCCTGTCGGAAACCACGTCCATCGGGAGGCCATGTAACCGAAAGACGTGATCTACGATCGTAACCGCTGTCTCCTTAGCTGAAGGTAATTTGGGTAAGGGGATGAAATGTGCTGCCTTAAAATCACTGTGTTACCCTGAGAGGGTGGGAGGGCGGTAATGAAATCTAGAGCGATATGGGACCAGGGTCTCGAAGGCACCGGCAGCGGCTGAAGTAACCCATCTGGAGGTTGATTGGAAGACTTACCAATAGCACAAACTGAACAAGCCAAAACAAAATCGTGAATGTCGCGAGCCATACGTGGCCACCAAAACCGTTGCTTGACTGAAAAACCAGTGCGAGTAACTCCTGGATGACAGGCTACGTTGGAACTGTGACCCCACTGGATAACGTCAGACCGTAATCCCTCCGGCACAAACAAACGATTCGGTGGGCAACCGGGCGGAGGCGTTACCCCTTCTAAGGCTCTCTTGACCTTCGCTTCGATCTCCCATGCGAGTGTTGAAACAAATATGTTTCGGGTAAAATACACTCGGAGTAGACGGTGCGATCGGAAAAATCAAATATGCGAGATAATGCGTCCGGTTTTGATGTTCTTGGAACCCAGACGGTAGGAGAGAGTGAAATCAAAACGACCGAAAAAAAGTGCCCACCGAGCCTGCCTGGAGTTCAATCTTTTGGCAGTTCTAATGTATTCAAGGTTCTTGTGATCGGTCCAGACGATAAAAGGTACCCCCGACCCTTCTAACCAGTGGCGCCACTCTTCCAACGCCAACTTGACTGCCAACAACTCTCTGTTACCAATGTCATAATTGCGTTCGGCAGGAGATAAACGATGTGAAAAAAACGCACAAGGATGCATCTTGTCATCCACAGGTGAACGCTGGGATAACACCGCTCCTACTCCCACCTCTGACGCGTCGACCTCCACCACGAACTGACGTGATGAATCAGGGGTTATCAAGATTGGAGCTGAAACAAAGCAGCTTTTCAGTTTAGCGAACACAGCCTCGGCTGAGTCGGACCACCTGAACGCAGTTCGGGGGGAGGTCAAGGCAGTCAGAGGCGCGACTAGCTGGCTGAAATTGCGAATGAAACGCCGGTAAAAATTGGCGAACCCCAGAAACCTCAACAGGGCCTTGCGTGAATCTGGGCTTGGCCAATCCACCACAGCCTTGATCTTCTCAGGGTCCATCCGCATCCCCTCAGACGACACGATGTATCCTAGAAAGGGAACAGACTGTGCATGAAAATCGCATTTCTCCGCCTTGACAAAAAGCCCATTCTCTAGCAGCCTCTGAAGCACTCGACGGACGTGCTGCACATGCTCCTGGAGAGACGAAGAAAAAATCAATATGTCGTCCAGGTAGACATATATGAACTGATCGACCATGTCTCGCAGCACGTCATTGACCAGTGCCTGGAAAACTGCTGGGGAGTTGGACAATCCGAACGGCATGACCAAATATTCAAAGTGCCCCCTAGGGGTGTTAAAAGCAGTTTTCCATTCATCTCCCTCCCTAATGCTAACCAAATGATAAGCGTTACGTAAGTCCAGTTTCGTGAAGATAGATGCTCCCTGCAACCTCTCGAAGGCTGAAGACATCAACGGCAAAGAATAAGTATTCTTTACCGTGATGTTATTCAACCCTTGGTAATCAATGCAAGGTCGCAGCGATCCATTCTTCTTCCCCACAAAAAAGAACCCCGCCCCCGCTGGAGAAGAGGAAGGGCGAATGAACTTGGCTGCTAGAGAATCAGAAATATATTTCTCCATAGCCTCTCTTTCAGGAATCGAAAGTGAATATAACTTGCCTTTAGGCGGAGACTTACCTGGCAGTAAATCTATAGCACAGTCATAGGGACGATGCGGAGGAAGAGAAGCAGCACGAGACTTACTGAACACTTCCTTCAGATCCAGATACTCCGCGGGCACGTTAGACAGATCCCCTGCTTCCTCCTGTAATACAGAAACAGGTACAGACGAACAAGCAGGCACAAGACAAGACTTATGACATTCCTTATTCCACTCCAGCACAGCTTTATGAATCCAGTCCACACGGGGGTTGTGTTTAATGAGCCACGGATGTCCAAGAACAACGGGTGCCAGGGGTGAGTCCAAAATAAGAAAACAAATAGTCTCGGTGTGGTTGCCAGAGGTGATGAGTGTGATGTCTTCAGTAGTGTGTGAGATGGTGGGGAGTTCTTGACCATTTAAAGCGTGAACATGAAATACGGTGGGCGAGGGGTCGGAGGGGAATCTGAAAGGTGCGTGCAAAATTAGAATCCATAAAATTACCCCTCTGCCCCGGAGTCCAGTAGTGCAAGACAGTTGTGCTGGTTGGTTGACCATCTCAGTCTTACCGGGAGGAGGGTGGATGTAGATGTTGCTGATGAGGTCTTCCTGGCGTTCTCTGAATGCTGTGATGTACGAATTCCTCGATGGATGATGCTGATGCACTCGCTGCTCCCATTTGACGGTCAGATCGTTCTGTCATGGTGCCATATATCACAGGAAGCAATAGCGAGTGAACAGTAATTTATTATGAACTCAGTCCAATGCAGTAGCCAGGAAACACGGTGACGCAGGGACTTCGATGGTCAACCCAAAGATGTGAAGACAGACGGTGATAATCCACAGGTGAGACGAAGAACAAATACTCAAAGCACGATCAAACTCCACGGAACACGAGACGATCAGGAACCAGGACAAGGACACACCAAACACCAAACAACGATCTGACAAAGATGAGAGAACAGTGGTGAGTATATATGCATGGTGGTGATCGACTGCAGCTGGTGATGATTGATGATGAGCAGCTGGAGTGGATCAGGTAATGCCACACAGACACGCCCCTCACACACGTGCATTCATACAACAACATAAACACGAGACTAGAAGGAAACAGAGGAACTGTCCACCGTGACATGGTGATGTCTGGATAGGCATGATATTAAATAGCTGTAATAAACTACTGTTGCTAACATATTTATTCCGGTCCAGGTTTATATAAGCCTATTTATTCATTGATTTTTCTTCTTCTAACGTGACTCTGGTATAACGTTAGTGCTGCATATTACCGTTCTAAAAGCTTGGCTTTTATTTTGATAGGCTATATTTACTATTACTTCCGGGTCACGTGACCAACCTGTCCGTGTTTTAATGTAGATCTTCAAACGGAAAAATGGAAAAAGAAATTTCAAAAAAACAAAATCGGACCGTTATTTGATTTTGTTTTTTTCGTTTTTGGATTCAGAACCAAAAACGGGAAAACGGCTCTTTTTTTACGGTTTCTTTGTTTTTGGTTTGAAACGACAAACGAAAAAAGGGTGGTTTATCGTTATTTGTTTTTTGTTTCAAACGAAAAAACAAACTATCAAAACGTACACGGACCGTTTTCCCGTTCTTGCACAGAAATCAGAAAAACACCTTGAAAAACACAGAAAAACACAATTTTCCCCTGTGGGTGGGGCTACATCTGTACGTTTTGATAGTTTGTTTTCCAGTTTAACACGAAATAAGCAGAAACGAGAAAATGGCTCGTTTATTCGTTTTTTAGTTCAAAGACAAAAAAACTAATAAATGACTTAAATTCGTTTTCTACACGTGGGCGGTCCTGAAACGCCCCCTTCCGCCGATTGGTCAAGCAAATCTGAGCATGTAATGTCATCAGCCGTCGCTCTGGTCTGTTCAACAAAATAATAGTCCTAAAAAATAAAATAAAAAATATAGCTGCGAGCAGCGATGGCGGGCCCAAGCCGGAGGCACCGCAACCCCGGTTCCTTTAGTTACCTAAAGGCACCCGGGTGGCGGTGGCGAAGGCTTTGGCCCTTTCATGATTAAATGTTAAAACGGCTTGCCATACTCTGTCATTTCGAGTAGTCACAATTATGTTACAGATATCTTAAATGATAATACAAACTATCCAAAGTGTAACGACTAGACAGAAAGACGTTGTTGATATCTACAATGTTAATTCCGGACAGGCAAACTTAGCTTTTAAATGTTAAAAGGGCTTGCCATACAGGGACGTAGGCTCAGAGAGAGGCTCACCATATTCAGACCAAAATATCTGACTTCCTCTTGGTCCGAGCTAATGACTATGTATTAGAAAGTTGTACGGCTTGAGGAGCACAATACCGATTTTTGTAACTGTAGATAAAACTAACAACCCCACTTTTAAGTATATATATGGTGCCTTTAGTGTTATTCTGCACGACGTGCAAAAACTTAACCCCCGCTTTTTTAAGTATATATATATATATATATATATATAAAGAGGGTTATTCTGCACGACGTGCAAAAACTTAACCTCCGCATTGACTGTCGAAGAGAAGTGTGCAGAAGAGCTTGCATCAGTGAGGGCTTTGCAAAATATATATACATACAAACACACACACACACAAATATAAATGAGGTTAGTGTTTTACAATATTAAGGAAAGCAAATGTATTGAAATATAGCACATTAATTTTAAATTCATTCAGCTTCAATTACCAATTTGTAGTTTACCAATTTATCTTACGTTTATTTAAAGCAAACTATACATTTAAAAGATTAGGGTTATATGCATATTTTGTCATTTAAAAAAATACAAAATTGTTATGCAAAAAGATAAGGACTTGCAGAAAAAATCTACAGTCAGCAACACACACACACACACACACATAAACGCAGACACCAGCCACCCCCCCCCCTCCCTCTTCCCCACACAGACACTGATAGAGACAAGATACACATCCAAACTGCAATATCTGACTTTCTTTTGGTCTGAGCTTCTTACTGTTAATTAGAAAGTTGATCGGCTTGACAAGAACAATATACGTGGCATGTTTTGTAACTGTAGGTAAAACGAGCAAAGTTAACACATTTTATGTGTCCTTTTTTAGTCATAAAATTATTTTCCTCGCCACGGCCAAACCGTTCGAGATATCAAAAATCCGTCCGGAATTGAGCATCCTCAATGTCTTGACTTCATGCACACCGAGTATGGTGGTGATTGGTAAACACATGCGTTGTAATTTGATGTATTTCTCCTAGGAGATTTATTCAAACAACACATAATTCCCAACTTCCATTTGAACTGTCTTAAAACTTAGAGCAGAGATGGGCGCAGGTCACGCAAGTCTCAAGTAAGTCTCAAGTCTTAACCGTCAAGTCTCAAGTAAGTCCCAAGTATTTTTTTTTTTGGGGGGGGGGGGCAAGTCAAGTCAAGTCACAGGCATGTCAAGTCAAGTCAAGTCTTGTAGTAGGTTAAGTCAAGTGCAAGTCAAGTCACCTTATTATTTTAATTTTACATGCAGAATCTGATCTTAATAAAATGAAAAGACAAGATAAGTATTTGCCAGTAAATTACAATAATTTGCATTGTAAATACTCATGTTCAGTAAAATACACCATGGAATCAAACAAAATTGTAACTTCATAAAATTATTTATTTTTCACTTCTGCCAACAGTGTGTTTGAAATGTTTTAAATTTTCAACATTGAGTCCATAAAACAAATAACAGCTTAACATCCTACAGACTCTCTGAACACCTTCCTCTCTCTCAAACACAGTTTACAAACAATATTAAACTTTGTTACATTTCTCCTCTCTCTCTCTCTCTCTCTCTCTCTCTCTCTCTCTCTCTCTCTCTCTCTCTCTCTCTCTCTCTCTCTCTCTCACACACACAGTGGCGGTTCTAGACCATTTCAACTGGGGGGGCCAAGCTGGGGCCAGTTGTACTGTTAGAGGGGCCAGTTACATTTAGACCTTATCATTTTCTGCACTGCACTGAAGGCATAAATAAGCAAAATACCATGTTTATAATTATCCAACAATTTGCATTTCCATTATATTTTTACATTTGCATTACATATATCAGTCTGTATTTGAATTTCCATTTTATTTTTTTACATTGAATATACAGTATGTATATATATATATATATATATAATTTTTACAAATTAATCTACGATTTTTGTGGGTTTTTTTTTTTTTTTTTTTTTTGCAAAAAGATCAGCAAATTATCCTCTAAACTGGCCTTTTTAGGGGGCTTTCCTCTCAGGGTGAATGAGCTTTTTTATAATTGTTTTTTTCCTGACATCTTTGAAAGACAGAAGCAATAATTAATGCATCCTTGGCCAGGATATAATTATAAAATATGACATGATTTTAAAAGTGACCTATAAAATCGACTATGCAATACACTTTAATTTATCTAGTGCTAATAAAATTATTAAGCCTATTTGGAGAGAGAGATGTTTTAAAATCGACTATGCATTACACTTTAATTTATCTAGTGCTAATAAAATTATTAAGCCTATTTGGAGAGAGAGATGTTTATAATGTGACAATATGTCAGTCATCGTGATTCGTGTAATAAGATGACTAGGCCTAGACTACTTGTTCTGAGCAGGTGTTGTCAGTGAACAGGCTGTAAAACTGTTGTCTAAGTTACAGACTGATACTAATTAAATGGGAAACGAATCGATTACCTAACGTAACCTCGGTTCTCTCTAGATGAGGGAACGAGCATTGCGTAAGCTAGCTTACGCTACGGGAAAGATTCATCTTACATCAGTCAAGTTGTCATAGTTTTTGTCAAACAAGTTGTGAATTTGTTGTAACATTAAAACAGGAGATCATGACTTACTCCGTGCTCCAAGTGATGTTCGGAGCTCCAGTGATTAGTTTCATCTGTGGGACGGGTGAAGAAACTTTCGGAAGATGTTGTAACAGAATCATATGAACAATTCCAGGATATGCTTTTTTTCATTGGTTGTTGCGTTAAATTTTACCCAGATACAATAGTGCCCTTTTCTGATTGGCTATTAAGTAGCACTTCTCTTTTTTTGATTGGCTGATGCGTAGCAGGGTCGACTGCTGAACTCCAGGCGAGACGCGCTTGATTCTCACGTGAGAGCGGCGCGGCCAGAGAAATTGCGTATATTAAATATATTATTAATAGTTTTTCCGCATGAGAAATACAATGTGTGACGGGAGTGTGAGACAAAAGACTGAAACGAGTGACTGTCATGCTCAATGCGTGACACACTATAAAAAAAATATTTCACACTGACTCCACATTTAGGGAGGCCACAAGGGGGTCCAAGCTTGTTGTCGCAGGGGCACTGGCCCCCCGAGGCCCCCGCCTAGAACCGCCACTGCTCACACACACACACACACACACACACACTTTCTCTCTCTCTCAAGAAGCAAAAACATGACTGATAAAGGTTGTATCAGCGATGGCGGGGTAACATCACTTAACATCACGAGTGATATTCCCTTAGGCCACGCCCCCTTGTCTCCCCAAAGTATTATAAGCAATCATGCGCATCCCGTGTGCAGAATGATGCACTTGAAGCAACACCAAGTCACAGCACGCAACGCTTCACATTGAAAAGAACATAGCGAAGGGATGGTATCTATAATCTATGCTTAGTAGGGCTGCACGATTTGGGAAAATGTCATATTGCCATTATTGAGCCAATATTGCAATTGCGATTTGCGACTCCGATATAATAAAATGGTTTCATGAGTCCAACTTGCTTGGTTCTAAAGTAAAATGCACACACAGATTAATGTTTATTTCTCAACTCAAACTAAAAACAACAACAACAACAATAAATGATTGATAACACCTATAATGATCAATAAACCATCAACCAAACCAACATTACAGTGATTCCATCAATTGAAAGCCATCAACTTTTTAAAAAATTATTAGGCTTAAAAAAAATATATAACAGCTTTTAAGTTAAGTGAACTTCAAACAATCCCCAAATAAACCCATAATAAAAAACATATTTACCTGTGCCCTTCCTGTCTTAACAGGTACAGAAATTGAATAAAGTTATCAAACAGTCTGCGCTGCCTGAATCATAAATTATATATATAATAATCCTTATAAAAGCTACAAAAGTTCTTTACTCAAGATCAGTGAGTAATTTTCTAATTTCCCTTTGTTCTTTTAACTTTACTGAAAGAACGCTTTATTCGCTGCTGGCCCTTTAAGAGCACCCGTTGCCGAGACGCGAATCTCACACGCGCCTCATAACTCTTTTCATCCATAGACTTTTCTTATGTTATGAAGATACTAGACAAAACCACATTTTGGCATAATTGTGTGTGCTATTGTTCGTTCAAGCTCGAAAGAGAACTGTTTATTCTGGGCTGGCACACGGTCAGTGCATGCGCATTATGCGAGTATCATCTATTCTAATCTAGGGCACTCACAGGCAGCTTTTCACTTCTTGTCGTGCAAAATGCGAAAGGGCATTTGAACCAATAAGAGGGGGATCTTGTAACACTAGTCAAAGGATGACATTAGCTGCGCTAATAGCCCTACTTTGTTTATTTCATATAAAATCGCGGCATTTTGCGTTATATAATTGCATAGGTTTGAGATCAATATTACGACTGCGATATAATTAATCGTGCAGCACTAATGCTTAGTGTATTCTAAAGGGCAATAAACTCCACTCCAGCAAGATAGTCATTTTATGCAAATCATAGACCTTTATGCCTTATAATAAAGTATAATATTGGGAACATTGATCTTGAAGAGAGTGTCGTCGTGTTACTGTCGCAACCGAACGCGACGCGCTGTGTGAAGCTGATGCATGGAGAATGACTGAGGCGAGATGACTTTCCGTTAACTTTAACTTAGAGACTAAAATATTAATTTTACCACACATTAAGCTATTGAATGACTTTAGAAGTCTTGGAATATAGTGTGAAAACTTGATTGTGCTTTACAGTTTTTTATGCCTTTAGTGGGGCTTAAAAAAAACACAATATGCAGAATGTCGGACGTCACTTATAGGCTAAACTGTTTTTATAGATAAAACTATTTACATTCGGCAGTCATGAAAACAAATCTCAGATAACGGTTGACTAGGTAACAATGTGTAATTTTGCGCCGGAGTTCTCCTTTAACTTACATTAGCTAGCTAACTACGAACGAGCTAACCAGATAACATTAACAAATTGACAAGCACTTACTGAGAATGGCTCCTCAAATGACGGACGAAATTGGAGGTTGTCATCTGACTGTCCGCGATCTTAACGTTGCATGTCTTGCAAAGCGCTGTTCTTTTGCCATCTTGTTGTAAGAAATTCTTGAATCCGAAAGCGACCCTCGGTATCCCTGCGGTTGACAACCGCGGTCAAGCCAGCCGCAGTTTGAAAATACACGGTCAAGCCAGCCGCTAAAAAAATAAGCGTGTGCGCCTATTACTATGAATACGGTAATTTCAGTAACGGCAGAGAGAATGCGCTTTCATGGCGCTTCAGTTGCCCAGCTCTCTCTCTCTCTCTCTCTCTCTCTCTCTCTCTCTCTCTCTCTCTCTCTCTCTCTCTCTCTCTCTCTCTCTCTCTCTCTCTCTCTTCTATCTATCTATCTATCTATCTATTTTCTTTCTTTCTTTCTTTCTATTTTTCTTTCTTTCTTTCTTTCATTCTCATTCTTTCTTTCTTTCTTTCTTTCTTTCTTTCTTTCTTTCTTTCTTTCTTTCTATTTTCTTTCTTTCATTCTTTCTTTCTACTTTTTCTTTCTTTCTATCTTTCTATTTTTTCTTCTTTTTTTTTTCTATTTTCTTTCTTTCTTTCTATTTTTTTCTTTCATTCTTTCTTTCTATCTTAATTTCTTTCTTTCAATCTTTCTATTTTTTCTTTCTTTCTATCTTTCTATTTTTCTTTCTTTCTTTTTTCTATTTTCTTTCTTTCTATTTTTCTTTCTTTCTATCTTTCTATTTTTCTTTCTTTCATTCTTTCTTTCTTTCTATTTTTCTTTCTTTCTATCTTTCTATTTTTTCTTTCTTTCTTTCATTCTTTCATTCATTCTTTCTTTCTTTCTTTCTTTGTAATTAATCTATCTATCTATCTATCTATCTATCTATCTATCTATCTATCTATCTATCTATCTGTCTGTCTGTCTGTCTGTCTGTCTATCTATCTATCTATCTATCTATCTATCTATCTATCTATCTTTTCTTTCTTTCTTTCTTTCTTTCTTTCTTTCTTTCTTTATTTCTTTTCTTTCTTTCTTTCTTTCTTTCTTTGTAATCTATCTATCTATCTATCTATCTATCTATCTATCTATCTATCTATCTATCTATCTATCTATCTATCTATGATGATATATTCCATGTTTTGAGAATGTTTTTGTGTTACTCATTGCTCATTTCTAATAAGTAGAAAAAAACAATGGTCAGGTCATGTACGGGACATTCCATACAGTGTGCACACCAATTATCTAACCATTTTACTGCAGCGTTTTGGAGATATAGGCCTCTCTTCTACTTTAGACACAAATAAAAACCTCATTTCTAATAAGTAGAAAAAAGCAATGGTCAGGTCATGTACGGGACGTCCCGTAGAGTGTGCACACCAATTATCTAACCATTTTACTGCAGCGTTTTGGAGATATAGGCCTCTCTTCTACTTTAGACACCTATAAAAACCTATTTTCTAATAAGTAGAAAAAAACAATGGTCAGGTCATGTACGGGACTTCCCATACAGTGTGCTCACCAATTATCTAGCCATTTTACTGCAGCGTTTTGAAGATAAACGTCACTATTCAACTATAAACACCAATAAAAACCTCATTTCTAATAAGTAGAAAAAAACAATGGTCAGGTCATGTACGGGACGTCCCATAGAGTGTGCTCACCAATTATCTAGCAATTTTACTGCAGCATTTTGGAGATATAAGCCTCTCTTCTACTTTAGACACGTATAAAAAAACATTTTCTAATAAGTAGAAAAAAACAATGGTCAGGTCATGTACAGGACATCCCATACAGTGTGCACACCAATTATCTAACCATTTTACTGCAGCGTTTTAGAGATATAGGCCTCTATTCTACTTTAGACACAAATAAAAACCTCATTTCTAATAAGTAGAAAAAAGCAATGGTCAGGTCATGTACGGGATGTCCCATAGAGTGTGCTCACCAATTATCTAGCAATTTTACTGCAGTGTTTTGGAGATATAGGCCTCTATTCTACTTTAGACACAAATAAAAACCTCATTTCTAATAAGTAGAAAAAAGCAATGGTCAGGTCATGTACAGGACGTCCCGTAGAGTGTGCACACCAATTATCTAACCATTTTACTGCAGCGTTTTGGAGATATAGGCCTCTATTCTACTTTAGACTAAAATAAAAACCTCATTTCTAATAAGTAGAAAAAAGCAATGGTCTGGTCATGTACAGGACGTCCCGTAGAGTGTGCACACCAATTATCTAACCATTTTACTGCAGCGTTTTGGAGATATAGGCCTCTCTTCTACTTTAGACACCTATAAAAACCTATTTTCTAATAAGTAGAAAAAAACAATGGTCAGGTCATGTACGGGACTTCCCATAGAGTGTGCTCACCAATTATCTAGCAATTTTACTGCAGCATTTTGGAGATATAAGCCTCTCTTCTACTTTAGACACGTATAAAAAACATTTTCTAATAAGTAGAAAAAAACAATGGTCAGGTCATGTACAGGACATCCCATACAGTGTGCACACCAATTATCTAACCATTTTACTGCAGCGTTTTAGAGATATAGGCCTCTATTCTACTTTAGACACAAATAAAAACCTCATTTCTAATAAGTAGAAAAAAGCAATGGTCAGGTCATGTACGGGACTTCCCATAGAGTGTGCTCACCAATTATCTAGCAATTTTACTGCAGCATTTTGGAGATATAAGCCTCTCTTCTACTTTAGACACGTATAAAAAACATTTTCTAATAAGTAGAAAAAAACAATGGTCAGGTCATGTACAGGACATCCCATACAGTGTGCACACCAATTATCTAACCATTTTACTGCAGCGTTTTGGAGATATAGGCCTCTATTCTACTTTAGACACAAATAAAAACCTCATTTCTAATAAGTAGAAAAAAGCAATGGTCAGGTCATGTACAGGACGTCCCGTAGAGTGTGCACACCAATTATCTAACCATTTTACTGCAGCGTTTTGGAGATATAGGCCTCTATTCTACTTTAGACTAAAATAAAAACCTCATTTCTAATAAGTAGAAAAAAGCAATGGTCAGGTCATGTACAGGACGTCCCGTAGAGTGTGCACACCAATTATCTAACCATTTTACTGCAGCGTTTTGGAGATATAGGCCTCTATTCTACTTTAGACACAAATAAAAACGTCATTTCTAATAAGTAGAAAAAAACAATGGTCAGGTCATGTACGGGACGTCCCATACAGTATACACACCTCATATCAAACCATTTTACTGTAGCATTTTGGAGAAATGTCCCATTTTTCGACTCCAGAGGCCCATAAATAACTCATTTCTAATAAGTAGAAAAAAAATAATGGTCAGTTCTTATACGGGACGTCTCATACAGTACACACACCTCATATCAATCCATTTTACTGTAGCATTTTGGAGAAATGTCACATTATTCAACTTTAGAGGCCCATAAATACCTCATTTTCAATAAGTAGAAAAAAATAACGGTCAGTTCTTATACGGGACGTCCCATAGAGTACAACAACCTCATATCAAACAATTTTACTGTAGCATTTTGGAGAAATGTCCCATTATTTGACTTCAGAGGGCCATAAATACCTCATTTCTAATAAGTAGAAAAAACGAACGGTCAGTTCTTATACAGGACGTCCCATAAAGTATACACACCTTATATCAAACCATTTTACTGTAGCATTTTGGAGAAGTGTCACATTATTTGACTTCAGAGGGTCATAAATATCTCATTTTCAATAAGTAGAAAAAAATAACGGTCAGTTCTTATACGGGACGTCCCATAGAGTACACACACCTCATATCAAACAATTTTACCGTAGCATTTTGGAGAAATGTCCCATTATTCGGCTTCAGAGGGCCATAAATACCTCATTTATAATAAGTAGAAAAAAATAATGGTCAGTTCTTATACGGGACGTCCCATAGAGTACACACACCTCATATCAAACCATTTTACTGTAGCATTTTGGAGAAATGTCCCATTATTCAACTTCAGAGGCCCATAAATACCTAATTTTCAATAAGTAGAAAAAAATAAAGGTCAGTTCTTATACGGGACGTCCCATACAGTATACGCACCTCATATCAAATAATTTTACTGTAGCATTTTTGGAGAAATGCATTATTCGACTTTAGAGGCCCATAAATACCTCATTTCTAATAAGTAGTAAAAAATAACTGTCAGTTCCTGTAGGGCCGTCCCATACAGTTTACACACTCATATCAAACCATTTTACTGTAGCATTTTGGAGAAATGTCCCATTATTCTACTTCAGAGGTCCATAAATATCTCATTTCTCATAAGTAGAAAAAAATAATGGCCAATTATTATAGGGCACGTCCCATAGAGTACCACACCTCACATCAAACCATTTTACTGTCGCATTTTGGAGAAATGTCCCATTATTCGACTTCAGCGGCCCATAAATACCTCATTTCTAATAAGTAGAAAAA
>NW_024121569.1:0-13991 GCF_016745375.1 Pimephales promelas | reverse complement strand
TGCATCTGTAGGCTAATATGCTGCCAAGCTTCCTTTTTTTAGGACCTGATATGTACGCTTGAAAATAAAATGTGGCGTTTTGAATGAACTTCTGATAATAAAACTTCAATTTCTGCATCCGAGAAATCTTTCTTTTTCATTCGCATTCATGTTATTATATGCATATAGATGTCACGTCAGTCAGATATAATGGGCCTGATTTATGAGAATGAACGTGCACGCGCATCCCATTTAGAAATTGGAATTCACTAAGACACACACACATTTTACAATCACATCTGACGTTTACGAAGTATTTGTGAATCAGGAGAAGAGTTTTCGGGAAGGTCTCTTTACACGCAAATCACTCTCATATTTACTCGCATATTTACGAATGTTTCATAATAAGACCCATTGTATTTACTCTGTGCATATATAATGTTCCTATGATAAAGGCTCCAGTAATAATTTTGCAGTTAGAAGTCCTATGACTTGAACGTAAAATATGCACACATGATGATGAATAGCTAATCTTTATTTCATTATCAGAAAGGCTGTGTACAGCTTTTGATATGTGGGAATCTACAGTAAACTGACAAAATCTGTGTGTTTTAGTCTAAATCAGGAAACCGCAGAGCAGCCGAGTACATCTGCGAGCCCTGCCTTGAGGTCGCATCATAGGGGAAGGGGAAGGAGGCAGTCACTTTCACCTGTCAGATGTCCAGCACCACCCAGCTGGAACAAGGATGGAAGACCGAAAATGATCCTGATGTGGCCCCCATTCCACAGTTTTGCCCCGACTGGAACCTGGAGTCCAATTGGACACCTCCACTGAGCAAAGCCCCCTTGGCCTTTCAAGCTCTTTTTTAGAGCTGATCCAAGGACATTGTGTGCCAAAGCAAACAAGCTGGCAGAGAGAAACATTGCTGCTGGGAAAAGGTACAAGTGGACCACCATCAACCCTGCAGAGATGTTCAAATTCATTGGAGTTCTAAAGCTCCCCAGTAGTAAGAGACTATTGGAAGAGAAAAAAAAACATTTTTTACAATCAAACATCAAATATTGAAACATCAATATTTCAAGTCTTTCAAATGCATTGCACAGTGCCATCTAGGGGTGGTTTTTGGATATTTTGTAAATTGAGACTATAGAGAATATTCCATTTTAATGAACATTTGGTTCCCTTTATATTCTTATTTCTGTGTTTTTCACAAAAAAAGTATGGTGACTGCAGTCACAGAAATGTAAATATTTGTTTTGTTTCTTTATACTTTTTCACCCAATTGTTTTTGCAGGTGTTCTAAAGCCTTTGAGGAATAAATATTTGTTGTGAAATCCTTTCTTTATGTTTCATATTTTTATAAAATAAAAATAATAAAAAATTCTGTTTTTGTATTTCTTGGTGATCTCATATCACATTATAACACATATAATTGTCTCAAAAAGTGTATTGTCAATGCATCCACATTGTAGCTGAGAATCTACAGAATCCAGAAATATGTCTCTATTTACACTGCTATGAAAATTCACCATTCCAGAAGCCATACATCGTGCCAGGTGAACTTACAGTTTTTTTCAGTCGCTAACAAGCATTTGTCCAAACAGTTGTCACATTTTCAAAACTCTAAACACAATTAGCACAACATCGATCTTTTGTGGCCATATTCACACATTTCATGTTGTTTTCACACAAAATGCAGTCAGTGAACACATTTCCACAATGCTTACATTTTCTTAACAGACAAGCTTATACCTCCCAACAAAATTATGGATTGTTTTTGTAGTATTTACAAATGTTAACACACACCATCCCAAAATAGCAAAAACAATATTCCAAGCCTTAGATACAGTATAAAAACCTCTGCTTCTGCAATGATATCAGTTCAAAAACAATATATCTCAGCTGATAATACTGTAAACAAAACAATTCAATAATTGACCCACAGCTTATTTATGTTGGGTTATGTTGGGTTTATGTTATTAGATTCAGTGGCGGGGTTTTTTTTTTTGTTTGTTTTTTTTCTATTACATTGACTCTTATACAGTAAAAGGAGGCCATTACAGTAAAGAGTAATGTTTTTGGAAACAGAAAAAGACAAACACTGTAACGTCTGGATGAGGAAGAGTAAGAGCAAGGGGCCCAGGGAGAAGAGCAGGCCCAGTGACAGATGCAGTGAGAGATACAGTGAGAGGTGCAGTGAGAGATCTAGTGAGAGGTGCGGTGAGAGGTGCAGTGAAAGATGCAGTGAGAGGTGCGTTGAGAGATGCAGTGAGAGATACAGTGAGAGGTGCAGTGAAAGATGCGATGCAGTGAGAGGTGCTGTGAGAGGTCCAGTGAGAGGTGCAGTGAGAGGTGAAAAAAAACTTTAAAAAAATATTTGTTTTTTACTGGAATGCTTTTGAATGTGAACATTAATGTACGTGGACAGTTCCCAACCAACAAATGTAGTGTAAAAAAGGTGGATTACATATTTTTCATGCAAATACCTGTAAAAACTGAAACATCAAAGTCTATGCCGTTTTTGTAATGTCAACAATAGCCAGTATTTTGAAACCTGGTGTACTTTGATTGACTGCATGTACCTTGTGAAGTGAAAACAAGTGTTATTCTTTGACAGAATAATTTCATTTTGAGTAAGATGTCCAGTGTGTTGGTAAAGTTAGTGTGTGCAGAGAAAGATGTATTCTATTTTGAAATGAAGAGTTAGTGTATATTTAACAAAATGTGTTTTTGAGAAGAAAATTATCCATTTGGCCAATTGTGTTTTGTAGGTGTGAGTCTGTGTTAAGAGTTTAGAAAAAGTATCTGAAGTATGGGTAAGCGCTTGTTAGCGATTGAAAAAAACTGTAAAACCCCTTAGACTTTGAAGGTTAGTGCAATATCTATGTAAATTCATATTATTTACAAAACTGTGAATGTTTTTTTTCTGCCTAAACCTATGTTGTTTTATTCTTAAAATTGATTGTGTCTTCTTGTTGTATTTATATGTGTGCACTGCAAGATTCAAAACCAAGGTAGATTCCCTGTTTGTACAAGCACACTATAATTAAAGCTTTTTCCGACTTTGATTCTGAACTTAAGCGACTACACCATACAGCACGGATGCGCCATACAGCACGGATGTGAAGTGTTCTCCTGATTTCTGATTCTCCATATGATCTCTGATTGATTCTCAATTCCATGATCCCTTTAAATAAGAGATTCAGGTTTGAAAATCACTGCTCGAGATAAAGGTCACTTATTCTTCTCAGCGGCCCATAATATCAGTTCAGTTGGAGTGTCTTGTAATTTAAGCTCCTGTTGCTGATTCCATTCCTCTGTGTGGCAGCAGGTTTCATCCTCATCATCTTCTCCTTCCTCCTCGTCCTCCCAGCCGCTCTTTGTCCCCACTGGAATCATGTGGCCATGAGACTCCAGCAGGTCAAGCTGGTTGAAGCCTTCTGGAAACTCCATCACTGAGCGAGAGAGAAGTGAGATGAGATGGGACACCCAAAAAGTAACGTCATTTGGATTTGGACCCAGCATGGCAGAGAGAGAGACCCTTTTTGGGTCACCCAAAAAGTAACTTCATTTGGAATTGGACCTGTAAGAAAAAATGATGTGGACGTCGAAGATCTCAAAAATGAAGTTTATTTACAGCATAGCAGTGGCAAGGCACACGAAGCACCTTGGGTTCACCGGCGTCAGAATGAACCCCGAACTCATCCCAGCGCAAACATTTTATACAGTATCACATCTGTCTTCCCTCTCAGCATGTAAATGAAGCTTTCTCTTAAATGTAAATCAAGACAAACAGATTCGTCTTCTCTATCAGCGTGGAGCTGAAACTCTGTCTTTAAATGTAAATTGAAGAGAACGAGACAAGTGGTGCCTCCGTGTCTATGTCTTTGTTATTCCAAACTCTGTCTTTAAATGTAAATCGAAGAGAACGATACAAGTGTTAGACTGATACGGTCAAATGCTTAAAGGTGATAATATCTCTCAGAAACTCCCTAATCAAGATGGTTCTTGAATACCCACTGTCTTTCCCACTCTATAGGTGATAACCATGACTCTGTGATTTTGTTTAAGATTGTAAGGAATTGATTCTATGATAAATAAGCTCTTTCAAGAGAAGGAACATTTCAATATAATCTATATTGGAGTGGAAGTTTGATCGGAGCAGACTGTAATTTCTTACAGACCCTTTTAAAACATGGCAGAGAGAGAAGTAAACAGCCTGCGTGCTGGGTTTCCCGATAACGATGTATCTTAGCTCTAAAGGGTTAGTTCACCCAAAAATGAAAATTAAGTCATTAATTACTCACCCCCATGCTGTACCAACCCCGTAAGACCTTCGTTCGTCTTCGGAACACAAATGAAGATATTTTTGATTAAATTTGAGAGCTGTATAACTACCACATTGGCTGCCTAAGGGACTGCCTCTTGACGGCCCAAAAAGTCAATGAAGAAAATGTTTAAATATCCCAAGTGACTACCGTGGCTCAACTATATGTTTATCAAGCGACGCGAATACTTTTTGTGCGAAAAAACAAACAAAAATAACGAGTTTATTCGACTATTTCTTTTCTTCCTTGTAGGCCAGAAACGAGACTTCCTTAGATTTCCACGACGCATGCGCGAGAATTGCGATCTGCTTACACCAGCTTACACTACTTCAGATCGCAATTCTCGCGCATGCGTCGTGGAAATCTAAGGAAGTCTCGTTTCTGGCCTACAAGGAAGAAAAGAAATAGTCAAATAAACTCGTTATTTTGGTTTGTTTTTTCGCACAAAAAGTATTCGCGTCACTTGATAAACATATAGTTGAGCCACGGTAGTCACTTGGGATATTTAAACATTTTCTTCATTGACTTTTTGGGCCGTCAAGAGGCAGTCCCTTAGGCAGCCAATGTGGTAGTTATACAGCTCTCAAATTTAATCAAAAATATTTAAAAAAAATTTAAAAAATTTGTGTTCCGAAGACGAACGAAGGTCTTACGGGGTTGGTACAGCATGGGGGTGAGTAATTAATGACTTAATTTTCATTTTTGGGTGAACTAACCCTTTAAGAGCGCTCTCTACGTGCAAGGTTACGAACGATCGCAGCAATTCCACGTGCGTTTCCCAAACATGCACTTAACATGAATGCACGAGAACGCGTTCTACGTGCTACTTAAGCGTCGCTAACCATTCCCGAAGTGCTGAAATATAACCTTATATGGAGTCGTATTTTGAACGTTTAACCTAATAATCGTCATTTGTTGTGGATTAGAAATCAAGACAAATCTATATGGATATAAAACACCTATACAGGCTGACAAAATGGCTGAAAAAAAAAAACAAAACAAAAAAAACAAGAGAAGATAGGCTACCTTTCAAAAAGATAAAATTAATGTCCTTCCAGAGGAGATAGAGGGAAACGGTCAGGGGATCTCTGGATAATCCATAATTCGTTTGTAATTATAAAACGAAAATACTGTTTTTCTGTTTTTTAGAAAAACCAAATAACCGTTTTTGGTGTCAGAATCAAAAAACGAAAAACCAATTAAAAACTGCCCGTTTTTCGTTTTTTTGGAGATCATTTTATCATTATTTCCTTTTTGAACAAAGAATGAAGAGAGTCTTTGAACTTCTGTCAATGGACTATGTGCACGTTAGCATATGCTAGTTCCGGCTGCGAAACCGATATGGGGTGTCTAGTTTCCGGTAGCCTGATGGACGACGTAGAGGATGTATGTTTCTCCAGATGTCTTGAACATTTGCCGAATATTACAGTCGATTATGTTCATCGACTGGCTAATGATTTTCCTCCAGCTCCCCAGAGCAAGAGAGAAGGGGTTTAAATATTACATTTCTCAGTATTTGCATAATTTTGAAGGGAACGTTAAGTCACAACAACATCCATGCTCAGACTGATCTCATGAAATTGTGTATGTATGACACGTATCACGTATTTTTGGCATGCTATCAACACGCATAATCTCTTTTCACCGTGTTTATGAATACCGTTGACTTAACGTTATTATTGTATATATATATATATATATATATATACCCGTCACTCCTACCATCCTAGGAAAAAATAAATATCGCTCCCCAGATGTAGATCTACATTTTGTTTTGTTTCGCTCGGACATTTGACGGCGTGTACATACGCGGTACACGTGGAATCACTCGGACATTAATGTTGCCATGCTACGTGCTCAAGCTATGCGATTTGGTAACTGTTATATCTCTCTATACATTATAAAATGCGAAATCATGCGTTAGAAAGTGCATTTTCCAGAACAGTTTGTGTTGGCCATTGTTTTGTTTAAGATATTCAGAGGCTATGTTGTTGACAACCACTATCTATATAGAATGTCATATAGATCAGTGTTGACAACCACTATACATGTCATACAGGGAGTAAAGGTATCCGACGTTGGTTCGTTCGTTATCAAGTTAGGCTGTTTAACACATATTAGGCTGTTCACACATATTTCTAAACAGGTCTCCCTTGCAAAATAGGTTCTAAACACAGGGGCTTCTCCTGGTTAAAAGGTATAATATAATAAATAATTAGTAGCCTAAAAACTTCCTTCTAGTTGTCATGGATACGCAACGCTCCACTCTGTAAAGCGACTACTTGGGTGCGGTGACAAAATGTGAAATATCGTTTAACGTACTTTTCACAATGCAGCAGCGCCTGGCTCCACCCATATGAGTGAAAACTGTGTTGGTTGACTTGACAATGAAGAAACGAACATAGTTTTAGACAAATAAATTTAAGCTTTAGATAGCCGGTCCACTGATGTAGGATGTAAACAACGGCAACCGGAACCGAAGTACCCAACATCCGCCCTCAAGGCGGAAGTTAGCATTTTTCTCGTGCACAGAGTCAATTCGTTTTTCGTTTATAAACCAAAAACGGAAGTCACGTGGTCCATTCCTTTTTTGGAAGCGAATGTAACCGGAAACACTTTCAAAATAAAAGTAACTACAGTTAGCGAGATGATTGTAGACTAAAACTGAACTAATATAACTTTTTTTAGTACAACTAAAGTAGCACTGGGTGTGAATAACACTTTAGTTAACTAAAATAAAAATAAAAACTAATAAAATAATAACTCTGGCTGTTAGGGAGAATTAAACATTTGTAAAAAAAAAAAAAAAAAAACATTGGTGAATAGGGCCTACAGCTGTGTAGCCTATGCTATGAGCAGGGCTCTGCATTGCAACTCTTTCGCTAGCATATATGGCCTAAAATGTTTTACAAGCATAGTGGGTGAGTGAAGACTAAAATCTACTGTAGCTAAATGTTATAAGGTTATATTATACTTTTATACATTTATAGTTCCTCCTCCAGGTTGTGGTTATTAGCCTCTGCAGTGGACAGATGTAGATTTAGCCAGAGCCAGGATGTCACTGTGCAAAAACATAATTTATAAAATATATATTTCATAAATCATATTTTTTTAAATAAAAAACTGAACTTCACCTGCCTTCCAGCTCCCCTTTCTATACCTATACTATAGCACTATAGCTGCTAAAAACTCTTAGCTTCCACCATCTACTGTTACCCCTTCTGTGTCAAAACAAAACTCTTCCAAAACAAATCTAGAAAGTTTTAAAACTTTTTATTTTTCCTTTGCATTTTTCCCCAGTGTAATATTATTATGTTAGTTAAGTAGATTACAGTTTTTTACAGTCGCTAGGACACATTTCTCAATACTTAGGTCACTTTTTCAAAACTCTTCACACAGTTCTCCTAACCAGCTTTCAGCTCAGCACAGCAGTTAATTTCACATTCAAAATGCACTAAAACTACCAAAACACTTCATTAATTTCTCAAATCAACACATTCTTCCATAACACTAGCAAAGGTTGACAGCCAACAAACACACTTTGTCACCCACAAAACAATGACCTAAAGAACACTAACAACATGTAGCATTATACAATCTTTGTTTATAATTCACTGCAATAGAGTTTACTGGAATGAATCAGACATGATGCAGAATGCTTCAATATATTTTATGTCTTTTATTTTTTATTTATTTTTTTTGCACTGAGTAATTCCAAAATACAAGAATTTGTATACACACCATCCACTGATACAGATATGGATGTTGGTTTGCCGGAAAACTCTAACAATAGATGCCACTGTTGAGCGTTGCAGATTTGGCTGCACTCTCTGACCACCCTCTCTCATTGAGAGACCATGCATGATTTACTACATGATCAATTACAGTAGCTCTGATCTCATCTGAGACTATACAGCTCTTGGTCTTCGTCTTATTCTTCTTCCACCACGCATACTTATACCTCGCCCCCTCTTCTTCCTCTTTCAGCCACTTCTCTGTTTCTGGCTGGGTCCATGTTTACATCACAATACAAAACTCTTCAGCAGTTGTCTCCTTTTGTAATGAAATAGAAAGAGTAACGCCTGTGTAGATGTTCATCTACAATGAGAATCAGCTGTGGTTGGTCCAATTGTCCACTTATTTTTATAGCATTTAAGATTTAAGATGCAAAATATGAAGAGTTCAGATGCAAAAGCCTCTAAATGCCATTTAAAATTTTCTTCTTTAATGATGATTTTTATAAAATTTGTATATTTAAGTTCAGTAATTTAACTTAAATGGCAATGATAATTACCTATTAATTGTTATTTACAGTAAGTGAAATTACTGAACTTAAATATACAAGTTTGATAAAAATCATCATTACTGTAAAGAAGAAAATTTCAAATGGCATTTAGAGGCTTTTGCATCTGAACTCTTCATATATTTCATGGTATATTTCATATGATATATTTCATTAAAATATTACTGTAGACATGTAGCAAATTGCTGTCTTATTCAGTTTTGTATTATGTTATTGTTTTGAACATAAGTTTAACAGTTTTGAAAACAGTGTGTAAGCATATGCAAATTGGCCTATAGGAACACAGAGTTTTGGCGGTTGTTGTGTCGAAGTCAGAAAAGAATTAATGTAATTTGAAAGATGTAGTCATTGAATGCATTTTGTGCCAAAGCAATGATAATTGATCCACAGTTTAGCCCACATATACTTCTGTTGTGCTCACTGTGTGAAGAGTTTTGAAAAAGTGACCTAAGTATTGAGAAATGTGTCCTAGCGACTGTAAAAAACTGTAAATATTTTTAACCCTTGTGCATCAATTATATTGAGGTCCGTATAATTGATTGACAAAAATGTCCGTGTCAAAAAACTGTCATAAATATGTGAAGCTTGGAGCACAGACTTAAGTTGGTATCATTTTAAAGAAGACCCATGGCAGATTATTGCTGAAGTAAACTAAAGCTTAATTAAAATAATAAGTAAATCCAAAAAAAAGTTATATAGGTATAAGTTTATGAAAATTATTTATAAAAAAAATGTGATTTATAAAATATATATTTTATAAATATATATTTTATAAATCAGGTTGAACTCCAAAACTCCAACTGCAAACTCCAAACTGCAAGAAAATTGTAAAACTGTAAAAAATCTAAAACTGTAAAAAAAAAAAAAAAACTCGTCATTATCATCACTGTAATATATTGCTCAAATATGAGTTACTTAGTCTAAATAATTTAATAAAACACTCCAATGTGTCTTTGATACATAAAATCATTTATAGTGCTACTGCTCCCCCTCTGAAAAAGTTTATAACACTTTGCTCTGAAAAAACAGAGCGATTAACTAGAAGTGTCACAAGAGGGGAGTGTAACCTCCCTCACCATAAAACTAAATTTGGGAGCTCCTCTTTCTCAAACATCTCTATGAGTCAGTGGAATACGCTCCCCACGGAACTTATTTTATGCACAGATTTTAACACATTTACGGGTTTGTTAAAGAGTTGGTTGCTAAGTAAGCAAGTTTGCACACATTGTTAAGATTGTGTGTGTGTGTGTGTGTGTGTGTGTGTGTGTGTGTGTGTGTGTGTGTGTGTGTGTGTGTGTGTGTGTGTGTGTGTGTGTGTGTGTGTGTGTGTGTGTGTGTGGTGTGTGTGTGTGTGTGTGTGTGTGTGTGTGTGTGTGTGTGTGTGTGTGGTGTGTGTGTGTGTGTGTGTGTGTGTGTGTGTGTGTGTGTGTGGTGTGTGTGTTGTGTGTGTGTGTGTGTGTGTGTGTGTGTGTGTGTGTGTGTGTGTGTGTGTGTGTGTGTGTTGTGTGTGTGTGTGTGTGTGTGTGTGTGTGTGTGTTGTGTGTGTTGTGTGTGTGTGTGTGTGTGTGTGTGTGTGTGTGTGTGTGTGTGTGTGTGTGTGTGTGTGTGTGTGTGTGTGTGTGTGTGTGTGTGTGTGTGTGTGTGTGTGTGTGTGTGTGTGTGTGTGTGTGTGTGTCTGTGTGTGTGTGTGTGTGTGTGTGTATTGTTGGGATTGTGCTATACTGTGTATTGTTGGGATTGTGCTATACTGTGTTTACAGTTTTTTCTGATTGCTTAAGCACATTTTTTGTAACTATTGGCTAGTTTTGCAAAACTCTACACACAAATAAGAAAACCTTTCACCCAATTATCAAAACATTGTAGTTCTCTTGCAAAAGCAAACACAGCTAGATTAACTCTTCACACCTTCGGAAAAATTGTGTTTTCGTATCAAACAGTAAACACAAGCCATCAAATACTAAGCACACAATGTGCCAACTACACACTGATGGTATGAATGCAAAACACATCTGGCTTTTGCTGTCTCTGTGTACAGATGTCAATTTGAGGTCATACTTTTGTCATAGTGTCATGTAAACATACAAGGATACAAACTTCAAGTATTGGTGTTTATTCACACTCATAAAAACCAAGACAAAGTCAGAACACAAAATAGTAATTTTACAAAAAAAAAAAAAAAAAAAAAAAAAAATCAGCCTACATCATGTCGTCTTTCTGGGTTCGGCTGCAAAATTACGTCGACATCACATGCAATATCCTCCAGTCCAAGGCACCAGGGAAAATATGTCCTTGAATGCCGTATCCAGGCCTGACATGATGCCTGGTCAATATCTCCACATGCCTCCTCCATTGCCTGTAAAAGGGCTACCTGTTGATGAGGATGACGGTCGTACACTTTCCAGAACTCCTCAATGGGATTTACGTAAGAATGGAGAGTATGGAGGGAGGTTGAGTGCCATGAAAAATGTGTGGTCTGTAAACCAGTTGCGGACTAACATTGTCCCATATGATGACATATCGGGTATGCTCTTCAACTCCACATCCTCTCCCTCTGCCTCCTTGTCCTCTTCTAGCTCCTTCCTCCAACTTCTTCACCTCCATGTCCTCTCCCTCGGCCTCCTCTGATTCTCACTCTTCTCACTCTTACTGCTCCTTCCATTGTACTCCACACAGACAGCTTACCTGTGGCTTATTTATAGTGCTTAGGCTGATTGCAAAGTGAACTAATTTTCTAAAACAGTTTTCAAATGTGAAAGTGAGCCAGACAGTTGGCAAAATAGCGTTAATGATAGCCATACATGTGTATAATTTTGCTAGAAGTGTGTTGGAAATTTGGTAATTGAGTGTAAGCAGTGAGTTGTGTTTAAAGTTCTGCAAAAATAGTGTTGTGCAGTGAATTGTGCCTACAGTTTTGCAAACTCAGTGAGTGGTTTTGCTATACGTATTAATAGTTTTAGAAATTGTGCTACAAGAATCACGATTAGCGCTTAAGCATTCAGAAAAAACTGTAAGATGCTGTTGCCCTATGTCATTATTGCTACCTGTATACCTGTATCATAATCATGTGTTTTCAGAATCATGTGCAATTTTAAACTTAATTTTAATTTGTTATACCTGCCCAGGGACTACAGGTGGAAATTAGCAAATGTTGCTACAACCTGGCCCAAGACATATTCTCTTGTTTTAACAAGTTTAATGTTTATTGTGCATTGTCCCTGTTTCAAATAAATAATTTCCTTCCTTCCTTCCTTCCTTCCAAAATCAAAACCATGCATCTGAATAGGTTGTGTTCCAAATTTGAGTTGGATGGGCCTATCTCAAAAAAAAAAAAAATTAGCTTTCGGTAAGAGTTTGTTTGGGTGCAGTAACAGATTTTCCCCATTGGGTGCCAGCAAAACTCCACTGGTGCACACAGTGATTGGATTTTAGATTTGCAAATGAGTTTTTCTCTCTCAAATATTACAAGTACACAAACACATATACACACACAAAAAATGTATTACACACATACAAACCACACTCTGACATCCACCCACACAATTATTGTTACATTTTTTTCTAATTGCTTAAGCACATTTTTTGTAACTATTGGCTAGTTTTGCAAAACTCTACACACAAATAAGAAAACCTTTCACCCAATTATCAAAACATTGTAGTTCTCTTGCAAAAGCAAACACAGCTAGATTAACTCTAAACACCTTCGGAAAAATTGTGTTTTCGTATCAAACAGTAAACACAAGCCATCAACTACTAAGCACACAATGTGCCAACTACACACTGATGGTATGAATACAAAACACATCTGGCTTTTGCTGTCTCTGTGTACAGATGTCAATTTGAGGTCATACTTTTGTCATAGTGTCATGTAAACATACAAGGATACAAACTTCAAGTATTGGTGTTTATTCACACTCATAAAAACCAAGACAAAGTCAGAACACAAAATAGTAAAAAAAAAAAAAAAAAATCAGCCTACATCATGTCGTCTTTCTGGGTTCGGCCGCAAAATTCCGTCCACATCGCATGCAATATCCTCCGGTCCAAGGCATCGGGGAAAATATGTCCTTGAATGCCGTATCCAGGCCTGACATGATGCCTGGTCAATATCTCCACATGCCTCCTCCATTGCCTGGAAAAGGGCTACCTGTTGATGAGGATGACGGTCGTACACTTTCCAGAACTCCTCAATGGGATTTACTGTACGTAAGAAGGGAGAGTATGGAGGGAGGTTGAGTGCCATGAAGAATGTGTGGTCTGTAAACCAGTTGCGGATTGTCCCATATGATGACATATCGGGTATGCTCTTCAACTCCACATCCTCTCCCTCTGCCTCTTTGTCCTTTTCTAGCTCCTTCCTCCAACTTCTTCACCTCCACATCCTCTCCCTCAGCCTCCTCTGATTCTCACTCTTCTCACTCTTACTGCTCCTTCCATTGTACTCCACACAGACAGCTTACCTGTGGCTTATTTATAGTGCTTAGGCTGATTGCAAAGTGAACTCATTTTCTAAAACAGTTTTCACATATGAAAGTGAGCCAGACAGTTGGCAAAATAGCGTTAATGATAGCCATACATGTGTATAATTTTGCTAGAAGTGTGTTGGAAATTTGGTAATTGAGTGTAAGCATTGAGTTGTGTTTAAAGTTCTGCAAAAAGAGTGTTGTGCAGTGAATTCTGCCTACAGTTTTGCAAAGTGTGTGTTACAAAATTGCAAACTGAGTGCAAAGCAGTTTTTGTGCTCTTAGTTTTGCAAACTCAGTGAGTGGTTTTGCTATACGTATTAATAGTTTTAGAAATTGTGCTACAAGAATCACGATTAGCGCTTAAGCATTCAGAAAAAAACTGTAATAAGCAGAAAACAGGAATAAAGCAATATTTGTCTTATAGGCCAAACCTGGACAACTGGCACCATCTGGTAAAAAAAAAAAAAAAAAAAAAAAAAAAAGTAAAAATACAAATTTCGGAGCCTTGCCAACAGAATAAAACAAAGAAAATATCTTAACAAAGTTGCATCATTTTATAGTTACAGTTTTTTTTTCAATTGCTTACACACTAAAAATTAAAAACTTTCCCACTATTAGCAAACCTTACACTCAAGGAGCAAACACCGGCCTAGATTTGCACAATTGTAAGCACATTGTCAGCTTCACCCTTTTTGCAAAACATTACACTCAATGATTTGTAAAACTCTACACACATTTTCACACCTTAGACACAGATGAGGATTGTGAGGTTACTTCCTTGTCATAACAAAGCCCCAGTTTGCCATTGACCACACTAATGAACGAATTGGATATTCACATCCACCAGGTGTGGAAGCACAGATGTGCTACAGTAATTTGAAAAACGCAGCACTCAGGTGTGCTATAAAAGGCAGCAG
>NW_024121568.1:0-31052 GCF_016745375.1 Pimephales promelas | reverse complement strand
TTACACAGTGATGGAATCTTGAATGATTCAGGGAAACCCACCATGCAATACAAACTTCACATATTTAAATACTGCCACGGTGCCACCCTTTAAGTAACCCGAAACTCATTCAGTGACTTGAAAATTGGCAGAATAGGTTTCCTCAAATACAAGCGAATTACTCTTATAAATATCAATTATACTTATTTGAACATATATGACTCTTAATGTACTCTTTCGAAACAAAAAACTAAAATTTCCTTAAATATAATCAAATGACTCAGACAATTAAATGGATTCAGCTGAAATCAAATGAGACTTAAATTGACTAATAAGTCGTGATCAAATTACTCTTAAATTGACTCAGTTGTAATCAATTGACTCTTTAAGTGACTCATTAGTAATCAAATGACTCACTCTTGAATTAACTAAGCTGTAATCGAATGAGTCTTAAATTGACTCAGTCGTGATCAAATGACTCTTAACTTATTCGTTTCCCTAACCCAAGTCTTTGATAATATAATCAGTTCCCTTATTACAAATCTTGTTCACATGCATCAAAAACAGATATAACACGCTCAATACCTCATTAATAAAAGTGAGAACCCGCAAACTTATTCTCAAAACCAGTGCAAATTTGCCATGAACAGTTGGTGCACTTTTTAACAGATCTCAGTCCAACTGTACTCACTCATCTGCAGTAGGGGCTGGGCTGCATGGCAGGGGGAGCTGCCACTCGGCCAGTCACCGTTATGTGTGCCTGCCACTCGACCAGTTACATGCCTGCCTCTGGACCAGTCACTGTTATATCCGCCTGACACTCGACTCGTCACGGATGTGGGCTTGCCTCACGACATTACACAATATAAAAGAGGTTTCTTTTAAACCAAAATGCAGTTTTAAGCCAAATATCCCATTTAGCCAGCAGGGGACAGAATGGTGCATATACAATAAGTCAATATTCACCATTAACCAAACGCTTTTCACCTGCCTTACAGCTACTAGCTGACCCTCCGGGCTCCGGCTGATGCATATGATCAAATAGACAGTTAGGCCTATGGGCAAAGGCCTATTTGCCCTACAATATGGGCAAAAAGAGCAAATAAAATATAAGATAATATGACAAAAAGGTAAATAAGAGATGTATTGCACTGTATGTGCTCTCATCAGAGTGTCTGGTTCATGTAAACAGTGACAGATCTTGCAGCAGGCTAGGTTGTGGCTGGCGCGACGCTAATAGGTGACGTGATGCATGCCCGCACTCTATTATGAACAAAAAAGCGAATGAAATATAAGTTAAGATGACAAATAGATACATAAGAGCAGGATTGCACTGTCTGTTTGCACATGTGCATCAATCAGAGTGTCTGGTAGATAAAATCAGTGAGATCGAAATTTCCTATCAAGTCCTCCACCGCTCGAAATTTACAGAATGACGTTTGTGATGATATCAGTTACGTTTAACAGTCACATAAGGATAATAAGCTATTCATCGTGGAGTGCGCAGGGTGAAGTGAAAGTTTTATCTTAGAAAAAAAAAAAAAAAACTTGCCGATATCTTCGGATCGGAGATGTGTCCATTCTTCAAATTTCCCACGATCTAAGAGGACACTAATATGCACGTGCACAGCTTGATTCACGCGCAAGTTATTTAATATGTCTCAACTGTACTCAGTCTACCCTATATGAGACGGGTTTTTATACTAGATAGTCTTTTATTCATTTGTAATATTCATTTGTAGTTGTGTGTATAAAGCAGCAACACATAAGGGTCATCCATGGATTTCAAATAGATGGAGGAATGATAAAACAGTAATGAGTTAATTTGATTAAAGATTACGAGATCAGACAAACTGAAAAAAAAAATGCAAATGGATAAATCATTTATAATAAAAATCTGCAATGTTCTATAAAAAGTTTGCAATGTTCTATAAAAAAAGAAGAAGAATACCATATGGATTTCACAGTGACTTTAAAGATTTGCAAGTGTCTGGTGAGCAGTTTAAAGTCAGCCTTATTTATTGGTCTTTATGCAATATAGATTGTTTCAAATGAGCTTCACACTAGGAAAGTAACAGAATCAATGATGCGAACTTTAAAACAACACCAAGGAACCTTTTTTTCCTCTGCGGGCACCCTCATTAGAACTACAGAAACGCGACCCGGTCTGGCATACATCAGGTAAAGGACCGCAAAGCGATGGCATAAGTGCATTTCACCATGTCACGACTTGATGAACCACTGAAACGATTTTGAAAACATTATTTTAAGGTAAAAATTCTTTCTTAGTGTAGCTTTAAATTAGACTAATTCAATTTCTACTGTAAAGCAGCTCTGCTGCTCATGTCAGTTCAATGGTGATTCAATTCAGTTCAATAACAGTGTCGATTGCAAAATTCATCAACCATGAAACAAATTTGATATCTATAAAGCAAATATGTGAAGACAATGTCATCATTCAGCTCAATTGAGTTCAAGTTTTGTTCTCCTCCAATAAACATCCATTGTTTTGTATGCATCAACAATGTTTGTTGTGACTGCTTTTGCGACATCCATCCTGAGTAGGCCAGAACAAATGGCTTTGCATAAGCTTTTCCACTCAAGATGGGTTCAGACAACCCAAGCACCACATGGTGGCACCACAGCAGCCCTCCTTCTCCTCTGCTCTGTCATTCATGCACATACCATCATCTCAAGGTCCTTTCATCAGGGGCAGGGCAAAGTGTTACATCAGTGTTGAGACACCCAAATCTACAGGATTTAAAAGATAAGTAGGAATGCATCTGCTGACACTAAGTGCAATGATTAAAGATTTACCTCTTGTCATCTGTGAGATGTGGCCTCTAAAAAAGCCTTGCTTAACATTTTAGTCCAAATAAATAGATTTAGTGTGGTGGAGCTTAGAGGTTCAACATATTATTGAAAACCAGTTTTCTGGATCACAGGGTAAATGGAGGAACATACTTCATATCAGAGATTCATGGGTGTCAAATAGGCTGTCTATAGGATTAACACTTGCTTGAGCAGATGTTCATTTCCAAAACATATGTCAGTGCTTAAGCCTGATGTAAACAGAAGCTGTGGACTGGCTTTATCAGTTTTGGAACAGACTTCATATTTACAATGCCTTAAGCAGTTCAGTTGCACACACTGGCCACAGCCAGTTGAAACATTGCCATCACCTGGACATAATAGAGAATTCAAACAATCATAAGCAAATCCTAGAACAAAAACGCTGCATAACTTTAGACAAGACAAAATAATAGTGGAAATGGAAACTGGGGGAATGAACTCAAGGAGAAAGTGCTCGAATGAGGCATTAGCTCAGCGCCACAGGTAGCATTAGCATCTGCAGCTTAGAGGTGATTTAATGTGTTCAGTCCGGGGAGAGTCTAGGAGTCTTCCATCTGTTTCTACTCCAGTTTAAGGCCAGAGAGGGTAAATCTTCTTCTCTACAGACTATTATCATCTGCTGCTAAAATTCACTGTTGGATAGGTGTTTATCCTCAAACAGAGCAGTTTCATCTTTTATCTTGTAAATAAATGTACTTATTACTCTATTCATTTATGAACATTGCAGTTGTCCAAAAATCGTAATAATTAAAAAAAATATATAATAATATATCAGTTACATCACATTGCATTTTATGAACCCCTTTGACCTAAAATACTTACTTTAAACACCATTTGAGACTTTAATTTAATATTTGAATAATTTAACAACACAATATCATGTTCACAGTTCTGGTTAATGAAATGAATAAATTAAATATTTTTAATTATTTTATTTTATTATAATATACAATTGATTTTAAATATTTTAAACAAATGTATACATTTTTTTTCAATCATTAAATTATTTTTAATGTGTTTTGTTATTGTAAATTTATTTGATTTTGACAATTTATGATTAAATTAATTACAAGCTTTTCATCAATGCACGAACCTCAGGCATGATCATTAACGTTCATTAATATACAGTATGCTATTATATTAATAAGTATTAATCCTTTTTTTATTCATAAAACTTTAACTAATGTTGAAGAATTTTGCCTTATGTTACTGAAATATTTTTGATAATTTCAAAAGGAAAAATATAGCTGCGAGCAGCGATGGCGGGCCCAAGCCGGTGGCACCGCAACCCCTGGCTCCTTTAGTTACCTAAAGGCACCGGGGTGGCGGTGCCGAAGGCTTTGGCCCTTTCATGATTAAATGTTAAGACGGCTTGCCATAGTCTGTCATTTTGACTAGTCACAATTATGTTACAGATATCTTAAATGATAATACAAACTATCCAAAATGTAATTACGAATAGACAGAAAGACATTGTTGATATCTACAATGTTAATTTCCGGATAGGCAAACTTAGCTTTTAAATGTTAAAAGGCTTGCCATACACGGACGTAGGCTCAGAGAGAGTCTCACCATATTCAAACCAAAATATCTGACTTCCTCTTGGTCTGAGCTAATGACTATGAATTAGAAAGTTGTCTGGCTTGAGGAGTACAATGTATATAACGATTTTTGTAACTGTAGATAAAATAACAACCCCACTTTTGTCAAAAGGTGGCGCTATTTAGTCCCTGCACCATGCCCGTTTCTGAAACTTTGCACATGTCTACTGGCTAATAAATGTGATGTGTCTGTTGAGTTTCATGCAATTTCAAGCATGCTAAGAGTCTCAAAAGCATCCTAAAATAATTTCAAAGTTTGAAGCTTTGCCACGGCAACAGTTTAAAAAGATATCAAGAATCCATTCCCAGGTCTACATCTACCGTATGTTTACATTATACAGATGAAGTTTTTCATCTGTTTTTCATCATTATACAGATGAAGTTTTTCATTCATATTATTACATGCAAGCGTGTTTGATTTATGGACCAAGTTTTCGGACCCCGTTCCATGGGGCGCTGTCTAGCCCCCTGCCACGCCTAGGTACCATCTTCAGCCCGGCCTGATGGCTGTGGGATATGACCTGTGTGCAAAGTTTCAAGAGTTTTCAAACCCGATAAGGGCCTCAAAAGCCATTAAGAGTCTCAAAATCATCAAAAAAAAAGAATTTTAAAGTTTGATGCGTTGCCACGGCAACAGTATCAAAGATATCAAGAATCCATTCACAGGTCTTCATCTGCCATGTATTTACATTATACAGATGAAGTTTGAAGCAAATCGGGTAAAAATAGGAGGTTGATTTCAAAGCATTTTGAAAGTGACACACTTCCTGCTGCCAGTTGTGGCGCTATAACTTTGACTCGAAATAGTCACATCCATGTGATCGTCCTCTTACAGCGAACACACTGATGAAGTTTCATCAAGATATGTTAATGTATGCTGAAGTTATAACACACTTCCTGTTTCACGTTTCTCGCCATAATTTCGTTTCCTCGCCACGGCCAAACCGTTTGAGATATCAAAAATCCCCTCACAAACTTTCATCCTCAATGTCTTGACTCCTGCACACCGAGTTTGGTTGTTATTGGTAAACACATGCGTTGTAATTTGATGTATTTCTCCTAGGACAACTATTCAAACAACCCATAATTCTCAACTTCCATTTTAATTGTCGTAAAACTTAGAGCACGAAAGTTGTTTGGCCTGATGTGATATATAATTGTACCGAGTTTCATATTAATTCACGCAAGTGTGTTTGATTTATGGACAAATGTTCGAATCCCAGTCCAGGGGGCGCTGTCGAGCCGCCCTGCCACACCCGATGACCAGCTTCAGCCCGGCCCTGATGGCCATGGGTTCTGACCCGTGTGCAAAGTTTCAAGAGTTTTAGAGGATGTTAAGGCCCCCGAAAATGCCAGAGAAGTCGCACACAGCAAATAAAGGGTTAAAATTAACCTGACAGGTGCCCCTCCTCTCACTCACACAGAGAGACACTGAGAGACTGGCAAAATTCTAAGATTTTCTCTACATTCAAACAAAGATATCTGACTTTCTGTGGGTCCTAGCTAATGAGTGTCAATTAGAAAGTTGTCCGGCTCGAGGAGTACAATATACATACCGATTTTTGTAACTCTAGTTAAAACTAACAACCCCACTTTTGTCAAAAGGTGGTGCTACTGAGCCCTCACCACACCCGTTTCTGAAACTTTGCACATGTCTACTGGCTAATAAATGTGATGTGTCTGTCGAGTTTCATGCGATTTGAAGCATGCTAAGGGTCTCAAAAAGCATCCTAAAAGAATGGTAAAGTTTGATGCGTTGCCACGGCAACAGTTTAAAAGATATCAAGAATCCATTCACAGGTCTACATCTGCCGTATATTTACATTATACAGATTAAGTTTGAAGCAAATCGGGTAAAAATAAAAGGGTGATTTCAAAGCATTTTGAAAGTGACACACTTCCTGCTGCCAGTTGGTGGCGCTATAACTTTGACTCACAATAGTCACATCCATGTGATCGTCCTCTTACAGCGAACACACTGCTGAAGTTTCATCAAGATCAGTTAATGTATGCTGAAGTTATAACACACTTCCTGTTTCACGTTTCTCGCCATAATTTCGTTTCCTCGCCACGGCCAAACCGTTCGAGATATCAAAAATCCCCTCGCAAACTTTCATCCTCAATGCCTTGACTTCATGCTGACCGAGTTTCGTGCCGTGTGTTTGAATTCTCTAGGAGGAGTATTGCACATTCCATTGCGAGCGTTTTACAAACAAACCTCAATAGCCGACTTCCTGTTGGGCTGGGGTAAAAAGTAAGAGTGTGAGGTATATATGAACGATGAGATCAACATGTGTACCGAGTTTCATATTATTACATGCAAGCGTGTTTGAGTTATGGACCAAGTGTTCGGACCCCGTTCCAGGGGGCGCTGTCTAGCCCCCCTGCCACACCCAGGTACCATCTTCAGCCCGGCTCTGATGGCTGTGGGATCTGACCTGTGTGCAAAGTTTCAAGAGTTTTCAAACCCGTTAAGGGCCCCAAAAGCCGCTAAGAGTCTCAAAATCATCAAAAAAAAAGAATTTTAAAGTTTGATGCGTTGCCACGGCAACAGTATCAAAGATATCAAGAATCCATTCACAGGTCTTCATCTGCTATGTATTTACATTATACAGATTAAGTTTGAAGCAAATCGGGTAAAAATAAGAGGGTGATTTCAAAGCATTTTGAAAGTGACACACTTCCTGCTGCCAGTTGGTGGCGCTATAACTTTGACTCACAATATTCACATCCATGTGATCGTCCTCTTACAGCAAACAAACTGCTGAAGTTTCATCAAGATCAGTTAATGTATGCTGAAGTTCTGACACACTTCCTGTTTCACGATTCTCGCCATAAGTTCGTTTCCTCGCCACGGCCAAACCGTTCGAGATATCAAAAATCCCCTCGCAAACTTTCATCCTCAATGCCTTGACTTCATGCTGACCGAGTTTCGTGCCGTGTGTTTGAATTCTCTAGGAGGAGTACTTCAAATTCCATTGCGAGTGTTTTATGAACAACCCTAAATAACCGACTTCCTGTTGGGCTGGGGTAAAAAGTAATAGTTTGAGGTATATATGAACGATGAGATCAACATGTGTACCGAGTTTCATATTATTACATGCAAGCGTGTTTGAGTTATGGACCAAGTTTTCGGACCCCGTTCCAGGGGGCGCTGTCTAGCCCCCCTGCCACGCCCGGGTACCATCTTCAGCCCGGCCCTGATGGCCGCGGATTCTGACCCGTGTGCAAAGTTTCAAGAGTTTTTGAGCATGTTAAGGGCCCCAAAAGTGCCCAAATAGTCGTATAAATAATAATAATAATAATAAATATAGCTGCGAGCAGCGATGAAGGGCCCAAGCCGGTGGCACCGCAACCCCGGTTCCTTAGTTACCTAAAAGCACCAGGGTGGCCATGCCACTGGCTTTGGCCCTTCATCGCGGATCACAGCTATATATATATATATATATATATACTGTATATATACATATATATATGAAGCCGGTGGCACCGCCACCCTGGTGCCTTTAGGTTTATTGTGCACGACATGCAAAATGTAACCCTGCTTTGACTGATGCAAGCTCTACAGCACAGTTTATAGTAAGAAAGAATATAGTAAGAAAGAAAAGTAAGCTGTTACTCTGAGATGGTTTGGGAAACAAACATTCATCATGTCGCATTGGTTTTAGTTACTTGTCCTCGAACAGAGCCCTAATCTGTTTATATTTCAGTTACACATTCTACATTGATTAAAAAAGAAAAATCAAATGTGTTTTTAATTCATACAGAAATAAAATATTTATAATTCAGCTGAGAATAAAGTTAGTTCAAATTTTAAGAAAAACAAATATATGATCTGAAATATAGCACATTCATTTTTAAATTCATTCAGGTTCAATTACCAAAAATACAATCTTAATTTAATTTAAAGCAAATAATAAATCTAAAATATATGGGTTATATGCATATTTTGTAAAAAAAGAAAAAAAAAAAGAAAGAAAGATATATATCCAAAAACACAAGGCCTTAAACTTTAACAAGGGTGCAACTCTTATCACTACAACAAACATAGTCACACACACAAGTCAAGTCACTTACATTTTAGATGCAATATTGACTTTTTAGATGCAATATTGACTTTTTTCTGTTTCAGCAGAGAAAATAGTTAAACAAAGATCACAGCGACCCATCGCGCATCTCAAAGCAATGTGTTTTCTCATTACTGAATGATTCAGCATTTTGAATCCATGACTCGTTCATTAAGACGGTCATCTGGCGACACCTTATGGTGATTTAGGGTTATGTTTAAAAGTATCGTTCTTTACAGCGATTTTTAATTGACTCCTGTTAAACCAATCTCGTAACATTATTGTGTAACCGATTTAATTTGATCAGCCTTACCTAGGGTAACAGCCCTATAGTGTCTTATTATTCTAAATTATTGAATTTATTGATCAAATTTACTAATGAAAAATGAAGCATACATTTATTAAGACTAGGCTGCCCTGCAGATATTAGGCTACAATATGCAGATTTAAATATACCATTTATCAAATAATCTGTTTATTTTTAGGTTACACATTACATTGTTTAAAAAATAAAAATCAAATGTGACCCGCTCTGGCGAAATGAGTCGGAAGTTGCAACCTTCCATTTTAAGATATGGGCCGATTATGTGGAAAAACCATGAAATAACAAAAAAAAAAAATATATATATATATATTTTTTTTTGCTAATTTCAAAGAACAGACATTCAAAAATAATCTCACAGGGTTTCGTAGTCGAGATAATTGAGTAAAGGTATTTAAATAACGATTAAAGTTGTCAAAGCTTTAAATTCGCTGAAATAAACATTGCTCTTCTCAACTCCCCTCGTCACCTCTGAGCATTTCCCGGGTATCCCCTGAAACGTTGAACTCACTGGAGGCTTCTAACCTAAACTGCGTGAGTATATTTATCTGCAAGAAGAATATAGCCTATGTAAGGCTGTAACGATCGCGACACTCAGATCCACGAACCTGTGTCGCGGTGTGAGAAGACAGAATCACGACACCGACACGTCCCTTCAACTCCCGAAGTTATCCTTCACGTCCAGACCCAATGCTAGCTACAACATCTTTAAATTACTATTAGTATTATTTGAAGTTAACATTATAAAATACGTAGACTTACACCACAAAACTTAAATTATTACTAATTTTTTTTAAAATTGGGCAATTTCAGCATTATGGAGGAGATCCAATTCCCAGATAATTAAATATTTTAATAAATTGGCCTATGTGAACCACACTGCACAAACCAAAAGTAATACTCACCGGATGAAGAAGGGTTGACTCTCTCCAGAACATAAAATCTTTATTTTATTTTCCGTGTTCGCATTTATGAGGAAAAACAATCCGAACGTGACCGTTCTCTGGAAGCAGCACTAAAACTTTCACATAGCTTAAACATGCAAGCACAAAGCCTTTCTTTAAAGTAAATTTCGTTTTAAAATAATTATCTTAATTTAAATCAATGTTTCATCAACCAATTACTAGGATTTAATAATAAGAAATAAATTGCAGACAATAGGCTAGGCCTAATCACGACGCGGAGACGCGCGGCACGTGAACTGAAGCTTGTCTCATGAACCGAAAGTCAGCGTATAAGGTATCCTCACAGACATATATATTGAAATGTCTACTTTTAAACACAACCATTCAAAATGAAAGAAAACAGACTGCTCTCTGCTTATGTGGGCTAATCCGTATGAAAACTGAATTTCTCTCTGACTCCTCTTTAATCTTTCTGATTTTAGAACATTTTTGTAAAAGTGACTTTTTAATTATTTATTTCAAAAAAATTAAAAATAAGTTGAGTTTCAGCCTCGTTAAATTGCATTTATATATGTTAATCTATTTGGTCAAATTAAGCTATATAAAATAAATAGTTTATCCCTTAAAATGCTATGGATTTTGAAAGATATCAAAAAAAAAAAAAAAAAAAAAACGGGCAAAAAAACTTTAAAAGCGATTTTCTTAGGTTTTCAATTGGAAAAAAAAGGGCAGACGACCAGAATTCAAATCTGTATATCTTTACAACCATTCAAGGTATGACCAAGGTATCATTTGAAAGCTTACAGTGTCCTCTTTCCATTAATATCAAAATCTCAATTTTTAAATTTGGGTCACTGTGACTAATTTTGCTGGATCAGGTCGGTCACAAATGTGTTTTTTATTGTAGTATTATTTTATACAGAAATACATTATAATTATATATAATATACAAAATATAACCGTGGGCGCGATTAAACAGTGTTACAATAAAACTCAACATTGTGTTTTTTAAAAATAAATTCAAATAATACAAATCCCGAAATTGCGCTAATTTTAAAATTAAACTAAAACTCATGGCTGCACAAGCATTCATAACTGTGCGCGCCAACAGCGAGGAACCAGCAGAACAGAGTGAACGTTCATTCTGTTTAGTTCAATCCTACTTAATAGGAATTTATTTAAAATGCTTGCTCTACTCCACAACATTAATGTCTTGTGCGGATATCTGTATTTTGACTTTCGGTTTTAAGTAAGCGATTTAAAAGTTCCCGAGTCCCAGCGGAGTCACACGTTGATTAACCGGTGGGAATATACACAATAGGCCTACCTGATATTGAACACAAGAGGGCAGTATAGCACTACGTATGACTCAGATTATTTTTTCTTCTGAATTTTAAAACCATTCTGGCTGTTTTTGAACGTAAACATAATTCTTAAATGAAAAAAGGGGAAAAACTGGTTTAATTATAATATTTGTATAATTTAATTTAGAAACAAATGATGTATAATTACATTTTTAGAAGATATGAGGCTTTTAGTGTTTACTGTTTACTTTTTTGACATTACTTTAATCTTTTGCCAAAGTTGCACATGCCTACTGGCTAATAAATGTGATGTATCTGTCGAGCTATCTGTATCTATCTGTTTCAAGCAATTTCAAGCATGCTAAGAGTCCCAAAAGTATCAAAAAAGAATGTTAAAGTTTGATTTGTTGCCACAGCAACAGTATCAAAGATATCAAGAATCCATTCACAGGTCTACATCTGCTGTATTTTTACATTATACAGATGAAGTTTGAAGCAAATCGGTTAAAAATAAGAGGGTGATATCAAAGCATTTTGAAAGTGACACACTTCCTGCTGCCAGTTGGTGGCGCTATAACTTTGACTCACAATAGTCACATCCATGTAATCAGCCTCTTACAGTGAACACACTGCTGAAGTTTCATCAAGATCAGTTAATGTATGCTGAAGTTATAACACACTTCCTGTTTCACGTTTCTCGCCATAATTTTGTTTCCTCGCCACGGCCAAACCGTTCGAGATATCAAAAATCCCCTCGCAAACTTTCATCCTCAATGCCTTGACTTCATGCTGACCGAGTTTCGTGCCGTGTGTTTGAATTCTCTAGGAGGAGTATTGCACATTCCATTGCGAGCGTTTTACAAACAAACCTCAATAGCCGACTTCCTGTTTGGCTGGGGTAAAAAGTAAGAGCGTGAGGTATAGATGAAACGATGAGATCAACATGTGTACCGAGTTTCATATTATTACATGCAAGCGTGTTTGATTTATGGACCAAGTGTTCGGACCCCGTTCCAGGGGGCGCTGTCTAGCCCCCCTGCCACACCCAGGTACCATCTTCAGCCCGGCTCTGATGGCTGTGGGATCTGACCTGTGTGCAAAGTTTCAAGAGTTTTCAAACCCGTTAAGGGCCCCAAAAGCCGCTAAGAGTCTCAAAATCATAAAAAAAAGAATTTTAAAGTTTGATGCGTTGCCACGGCAACAGTATCAAAGATATCAAGAATCCATTCACAGGTCTTCATCTGCTATGTATTTACATTATACAGATTAAGTTTGAAGCACATCGGGTAAAAATAAAAGGGTGAGTTCAAAGCATTTTGAAAGTGACACACTTCCTGCTACCAGTTGGTGGCGCTATAACTTTGACTCACAATAGTCACATCCATGTGATCGTCCTCTTACAGCGAACACACTGCTGAAGTTTCATCAAGATCAGTTAATGTATGCTGAAGTTATAACACACTTCCTGTTTCACGTTTCTCGCCATAATTTCGTTTCCTCGCCATGGCCAAACCGTTCGAGATATCAAAAATCCCCTCGCAAACTTTCATCGTCAATGCCTTGACTTCATGCTGACCGAGTTTCGTGCCGTGTGTTTGAATTCTCTAGGAGTAGTACTTCAAATTCCATTGCGAGTGTTTTATGAACAACCCTAAATAACCGACTTCCTGTTGGGCTGGGGTAAAAAGTAATAGTATGAGGTATATATGAACGATGAGATCTATATGTGCACCGAGTTTCATATTATTACATGCAAGCGTGTTTGATTTATGGACCAAGTTTTCGGACCCCGTTCCAGGGGGCGCTGTCTAGCCCCCTGCCACGCCCGGGTACCATCTTCAGCCCGGCCCTGATGGCCGCGGGTTCTGACCCGTGTGCTAAGTTTCAAGAGTTTTTGAGCATGTTAAGGGCCCCAAAAGTGCCCGAATAGTCGTATAAAATAATAATAATAATAATAAATATAGCTGCGAGCAGCGATGGCGGGCCCAAGCCGGTGGCACCGCAACCCCGGTTCCTTTAGTTACCTAAAGGCACCCGGGTGGCGTGCCGAAGGCTTTGGCCCTTTTATGATTAAATGTTAAACGGCTTGCCATACTCTGTCATTTCGACTAGTCACAATTATGTTACAGATATCTTAAATGATAATACAAACTATCCAAAATGTAATTACGAATAGACAGAAAGACGTTGTTGATATCTACAATGTTAATTCCGGACAGGCAAACTTAGCTTTTAAATGTTAAAAGGGCTTGCCATACAGGGACGTAGGCTCAGAGAGAGGCTCACCATATTCAAACCAAAATATCTGACTTCCTCTTGGTCCGAGCTAATGACTATGTATTAGAAAGTTGTCCGGCTTGAGGAGTACAATGTATATACCGATTTTTGTAACTGTAGATAAAACTAACAACCCCACTTTTGTCAAAAGGTGGCGCTATTTAGTCCTTGCACTATGCCCGTTTCTGAAACTTTGCACATGTCTACTGGCTAATAAATGTGATGTATCTGTTGAGTTTCAAGCAATTTCAATTTCAATTTGACTGTTGAAAAGAAGAAGTGCGCCGATTAGATACTCAGGATCGGTATCGGCTCTGACACTGCCATCTTTGACGAGGCTGATTCAAATTCTATATTGTGCATATACTATTCTATGTTAGGCACAAAGGCACAAAAACTTTCTAAAGTACCATAAAGTTTTTGTGTACTGTATTATTAGTGTTCTGAAGCTATTATGTGATATAGAAATTAATATTTAAGTCATTAAATTCAAGAACACAAACTTTTCCCTCTCTGCGCCTGTCAGTCATTCTCCATTCAGCATTCAAACAGCACGTCACATTCGGTTACAGTCAATGATGAAACGATCTTCAAGATGATTGAATGTTAATCCTATTATACTGGATCTTTAAGATAAAGGTCTAAAGGTCTATATTTTCGAATGAAGAAACTTTTTCTTGCTGGACTTTATTGCTGTAACTTAATCGTGTTACTTTCTACCGGGGTGTCGGACGCTGTCGGTTAGATCACAACACTAGAGTCAGAGCACTATTAATTGTTCTTCACGCACACAGTAACTGAAATTTAAACCTTTAAAAGAAAAGGCTCAATAAACTATTGCATAGATAGATAATGTATATAACAACTGTTCATAAATATGTATTTCCTTTGTGCTTTGAACTTTTCAATACGGACTCAATTGCGCGCTGTAACTTCATGTGGCTTCAAGCACATCATTCTCCGCTCGGATGCACATAAGTGCTTTGTGCTGCACCGTATTGGAGCCGTAATATCATAATGCAGTGACGTAATGACAGATTATTAATTGCCTTTCAATTATATTGTTCTGCGTCATTAAACATCTGCCATTGCATTTCAAACATTTATAGCAGCCATGGCTATATTTTTTTATGATTTTTGTTATCTTGTTTTTCATGAAATGTATTTTTTAAAAATAAGAGCAATGTGTATTATCTATTATTAATATGGTTAAATAGCATTTTTGTCATAGATTATGACAAAGTAATCATATGATCCACCAGCGAGGAACCAGCAGGAACAGAGTGAACATTCTTTCTGTTTAGTTCAATCCTACTTAATAGGAATTTATTTAAAATGCTCGCTCTACTCCACACCATTAATGTCTTGTGCGACATCCGTATTTCGACTTTCGGTTTTAAGTAAGCGATTTAAAAGCTCCCAAGTCCCAGCGGAGTCACACGTTGATTACCGGTNATATATACATATATTATGAAGCGGTGGCACCGCCACCCTGGTGCTTTTAGGTTTATTGTGCACGACATGCAAATGTAACCCTGCTTTGACTGATGCAAGCTCTACAGCACAGTTTATAGTAAGAAAGAATATAGTAAGAAAGAAAGTAAGCTGTTACTCTGAGATGGTTTGGGAAACAAACATTCATCATGTCGCATTGGTTTTAGTTACTTGTCCTCGAACAGAGCCCTAATCTGTTTATATTTCAGTTACACATTCTACATTGATTAAAAAAAGAAAATCAAATGTGTTTTTTAATTCATACAGAAATAAAATATTTATAATTCAGCTGAGAATAAAGTTAGTTCAAATTTTAAGAAAAACAAATATATGATCTGAAATATAGCACATTCATTTTTAAATTCATTCAGGTTCAATTACCAAAAATACAATCTTAATTTAATTTAAAGCAAATAATAAATCTAAAATATATGGGTTATATGCATATTTTGTAAAAAAAGAAAAAAAAAAAGAAAGAAAGATATATATCCAAAAACACAAGGCCTTAAACTTTAACAAGGGTGCAACCTTATCACTACAACAAACATAGTCACACACACAAGTCAAGTCACTTACATTTTAGATGCAATATTGACTTTTTAGATGCAATATTGACTTTTTCAGCAGAGAAAATAGTTAAACAAAGATCACAGCGACCCATCGCGCATCTCAAAGCAATGTGTTTTCTCATTACTGAATGATTCAGCATTTTGAATCCATGACTCGTTCATTAAGACGGTCATCTGGCGACACCTTATGGTGATTTAGGGTTATGTTTAAAAGTATCGTTCTTTACAGCGATTTTTTAATTGACTCCTGTTAAACCAATCTCGTAACATTATTGTGTAACCGATTTAATTTGATCAGCCTTACCTAGGGTAACAGCCCTATAGTGTCTTATTATTCTAAATTATTGAATTTATTGATCAAATTTACTAATGAAAAATTAAGCATACATTTATTAAGACTAGGCTGCCCTGCAGATATTAGGCTACAATATGCAGATTTAAATATACCATTTATCAAATAATCTGTTTATTTTAGGTTACACATTACATTAAATTGTGACCCGCTCTGGCGAAATGAGTCGGAAGTTGCAACCTTCCATTTTAAGATATGGGCCGATTATGTGGAAAAACCATGAAATAACAAAAAAAAAAAATATATATATTTTTTGCTAATTTCAAAGAACAGACATTCAAAAATAATCTCACAGGGTTTCGTAGTCGAGATAATTGAGTAAAGGTATTTAAATAACGATTAAAGTTGTCAAAGCTTTAAATTCGCTGAAATAAACATTGCTCTTCTCAACTCCCCTCGTCACCTCTGAGCATTTCCCGGGTATCCCCTGAAACGTTGAACTCACTGGAGGCTTCTAACCTAAACTGCGTGAGTATATTTATCTGCAAGAAGAATATAGCCTATGTAAGGCTGTAACGATCGCGACACTCAGATCCACGAACCTGTGTCGCGGTGTGAGAAGACAGAATCACGACACCGACACGTCCCTTCAACTCCCGAAGTTATCCTTCACGTCCAGACCCAATGCTACAACATCTTTAAATTACTATTAGTATTATTTGAAGTTAACATTATAAAATACGTAGACTTACACCACAAAACTTAAATTATTACTAATTTTTTTTTAAATTGGGCAATTTCAGCATTATGGAGGAGATCCAATTCCCAGATAATTAAATATTTTTAATAAATTGGCCTATGTGAACCACACTGCACAAACCAAAAGTAATACTCACCGGATGAAGAAGGGTTGACTCTCTCCAGAACATAAAATCTTTATTTTATTTTCCGTGTTCGCATTTATGAGGAAAAACAATCCGAACGTGACCGTTCTCTGGAAGCAGCACTAAAACTTTCACATAGCTTAAACATGCAAGCACAAAGCCTTTCTTTAAAGTAAATTTCGTTTTAAAATAATTATCTTAATTTAAATCAATGTTTCATCAACCAATTACTAGGATTTAATAATAAGAAATAAATTGCAGACAATAGGCTAGGCCTAATCACGACGCGGAGACGCGCGGCACGTGAACTGAAGCTTGTCTCATGAACCGAAAGTCAGCGTATAAGGTATCCTCACAGACATATATATTGAAATGTCTACTTTTAAAGACAACCATTCAAAATGAAAGAAAACAGACTGCTCTCTGCTTATGTGGGCTAATCCGTATGAAAACTGAATTTCTCTCTGACTCCTCTTCAATCTTTCTGATTTTAGAACATTTTTGTAAAAGTGACTTTTAATTATTTATTTCAAAAAAATTAAAAATAAGTTGAGTTTCAGCCTCGTTAAATTGCATTTATATATGTTAATCTATTTGGTCAAATTAAGCTATATAAAATAAATAGTTTATCCCTTAAAATGCTATGGATTTTGAAATATATAAAAAAAAAAAAAAAAAAAAAAACGGGCAAAAAAACTTTAAAAGCGATTTTCTTAGGTTTTCAATTGGAAAAAAAGGGCAGACGACCAGAATTCAAATCTGTATATCTTTACAACCATTCAAGGTATGACCAAGGTATCATTTGAAAGCTTACAGTGTCCTCTTTCCATTAATATCAAAATCTCAATTTTTAAATTTGGGTCACTGTGACTAATTTTGCTGGATCAGGTCGGTCACAAATGTGTTTTTTATTGTAGTATTATTTTATACAGAAATACATTATAATTATATATAATATACAAAATATAACCGTGGGCGCGATTAAACAGTGTTACAATAAAACTCAACATTGTGTTTTTTTAAAAATAAATTCAAATAATACAAATCCCGAAATTGCGCTAATTTTAAAATTAAACTAAAACTCATGGCTGCACAAGCATTCATAACTGTGCGCGCCAACAGCGAGGAACCAGCAGAACAGAGTGAACGTTCATTCTGTTTAGTTCAATCCTACTTAATAGGAATTTATTTAAAATGCTTGCTCTACTCCACAACATTAATGTCTTGTGCGGATATCTGTATTTTGACTTTCGGTTTTAAGTAAGCGATTTAAAAGTTCCCGAGTCCCAGCGGAGTCACACGTTGATTAACCGGTGGGAATATACACAATAGGCCTAACTGATATTGAACACAAGAGGGCAGTATAGCACTACGTATGACTCAGATTATTTTTTCTTCTTCTGAATTTTACAACCTGGCTGTTTTTGAACGTAAACATAATTCTTAAATGAAAAAAGGGAAAAACTGCTTTAATTATAATATTTGTATAATTTAATTTAGAAACAAATGATGTATAATTACATTTTTAGAAGATATGAGGCTTTTAGTGTTTACTTTTTTGACATTACTTTAATCTTTTGCCAAAGTTGCACATGCCTACTGGCTAATAAATGTGATGTATCTGTCGAGCTATCTGTATCTATCTGTTTCAAGCAATTTCAAGCATGCTAAGAGTCCCAAAAGTATCAAAAAAGAATGTTAAAGTTTGATTTGTTGCCACAGCAACAGTATCAAAGATATCAAGAATCCATTCACAGGTCTACATCTGCTGTATTTTTACATTATACAGATGAAGTTTGAAGCAAATCGGTTAAAAATAAGAGGGTGATATCAAAGCATTTTGAAAGTGACACACTTCCTGCTGCCAGTTGGTGGCGCTATAACTTTGACTCACAATAGTCACATCCATGTAATCAGCCTCTTACAGTGAACACACTGCTGAAGTTTCATCAAGATCAGTTAATGTATGCTGAAGTTATAACACACTTCCTGTTTCACGTTTCTCGCCATAATTTTGTTTCCTCGCCACGGCCAAACCGTTCGAGATATCAAAAATCCCCTCGCAAACTTTCATCCTCAATGCCTTGACTTCATGCTGACCGAGTTTCGTGCCGTGTGTTTGAATTCTCTAGGAGGAGTATTGCACATTCCATTGCGAGCGTTTTACAAACAAACCTCAATAGCCGACTTCCTGTTTGGCTGGGGTAAAAAGTAAGAGCGTGAGGTATAGATGAAACGATGAGATCAACATGTGTACCGAGTTTCATATTATTACATGCAAGCGTGTTTGATTTATGGACCAAGTGTTCGGACCCCGTTCCAGGGGGCGCTGTCTAGCCCCCCTGCCACACCCAGGTACCATCTTCAGCCCGGCTCTGATGGCTGTGGGATCTGACCTGTGTGCAAAGTTTCAAGAGTTTTCAAACCCGTTAAGGGCCCCAAAAGCCGCTAAGAGTCTCAAAATCATAAAAAAAAAGAATTTTAAAGTTTGATGCGTTGCCACGGCAACAGTATCAAAGATATCAAGAATCCATTCACAGGTCTTCATCTGCTATGTATTTACATTATACAGATTAAGTTTGAAGCACATCGGGTAAAAATAAAAGGGTGAGTTCAAAGCATTTTGAAAGTGACACACTTCCTGCTACCAGTTGGTGGCGCTATAACTTTGACTCACAATAGTCACATCCATGTGATCGTCCTCTTACAGCGAACACACTGCTGAAGTTTCATCAAGATCAGTTAATGTATGCTGAAGTTATAACACACTTCCTGTTTCACGTTTCTCGCCATAATTTCGTTTCCTCGCCATGGCCAAACCGTTCGAGATATCAAAAATCCCCTCGCAAACTTTCATCGTCAATGCCTTGACTTCATGCTGACCGAGTTTCGTGCCGTGTGTTTGAATTCTCTAGGAGTAGTACTTCAAATTCCATTGCGAGTGTTTTATGAACAACCCTAAATAACCGACTTCCTGTTGGGCTGGGGTAAAAAGTAATAGTATGAGGTATATATGAACGATGAGATCAACATGTGTACCGAGTTTCATATTATTACATGCAAGCGTGTTTGATTTATGGACCAAGTTTTCGGACCCCGTTCCAGGGGGCGCTGTCTAGTCCCCCTGCCACGCCCGGGTACCATCTTCAGCCCGGCCCTGATGGCCGCGGGTTCTGACCCGTGTGCTAAGTTTCAAGAGTTTTTGAGCATGTTAAGGGCCCCAAAAGTGCCCGAATAGTCGTATAAATAATAATAATAATAATAATAATAAGGAAAACAATAGCTTTCAGGGCTTGGGCCCTAAATATAGCTGCGAGCAGCGATGGCGGGCCCAAGCCGGTGGCACCGCAACCCCGGTTCCTTTAGTTACCTAAATGCACCCGGGTGGCGGTGCCGAAGGCTTTGGCCCTTTTATGATTAAATGTTAAAACGGCTTGCCATACTCTGTCATTTCGACTAGTCACAATTATGTTACAGATATCTTAAATGATAATACAAACTATCCAAAATGTAATTACGAATAGACAGAAAGACGTTGTTGATATCTACAATGTTAATTCCGGACAGGCAAACTTAGCTTTTAAATGTTAAAAGGGCTTGCCATACAGGGACGTAGGCTCAGAGAGAGGCTCACCATATTCAAACCAAAATATCTGACTTCCTCTTGGTCCGAGCTAATGACTATGTATTAGAAAGTTGTCCGGCTTGAGGAGTACAATGTATATAGCGATTTTTGTAACTGTAGATAAAACTAACAACCCCACTTTTGTCAAAAGGTGGCGCTATTTAGTCCTTGCACTATGCCCGTTTCTGAAACTTTGCACATGTCTACTGGCTAATAAATGTGATGTATCTGTTGAGTTTCAAGCAATTTCAATTTCAATTTCAATTTGACTGTTGAAAAGAAGTGCGCCGATTAGATACTCAGGATCGGTATCGGCTCTGACACTGCCATCTTTGACGAGGCTGATTCAAATTCTATATTGTGCATATATACTATTCTATGTTAGGCACAAAGGCACAAAAACTTTCTAAAGTACCATAAAGTTTTTGTGTACTGTATTATTAGTGTTCTGAAGCTATTATGTGATATAGAAATTAATATTTAAGTCATTAAATTCAAGAACACAAACTTTTCCCTCTCTGCGCCTGTCAGTCATTCTCCATTCAGCATTCAAACAGCACGTCACATTCGGTTACAGTCAATGATGAAACGATCTTCAAGATGATTGAATGTTAATCCTATTATACTGGATCTTTAAGATAAAGGTCTAAAGGTCTATATTTTCGAATGAAGAAACTTTTTCTTGCTGGACTTTATTGCTGTAACTTAATCGTGTTACTTTCTACCGGGTGTCGGACGCTGTCGGTTAGATCACAACACTAGAGTCAGAGCACTATAATTGTTCTTCACGCACACAGTAACTGAAATTTAAAACCTTTAAAAGAAAAGGCTCAATAAACTATTGCATAGATAGATAATGTATAATACACTGTTCATAAATATGTATTTCCTTTGTGCTTTGAACTTTTCAATACGGACTCACTGCGCTGTAACTTCATGTGGCTTCAAGCACATCATTCTCCGCTCGGGATGCACATAAGTGCTTTGTGCTGCACCGTATTGGAGCCGTAATATCATAATGCAGTGACGTAATGACAGATTATTAATTGCCTTTCAATTATATGTTGCTGCGTCATTAAACATCTGTCCTATGCATTTCAAACATTTATAGCAGCCATGGCTATATTTTTTTATGATTTTTGTTATCTTGTTTTTCATGAATGTATTTTTCAAAAATAAGAGCAATGTGTATTATCTATTATTAATATGGTTTATAATAGCATTTTTGTCATAGATTATGACAAAGTAATCATATGATCCACCAGCGAGGAACCAGCAGAACAGAGTGAACATTCTTTCTGTTTAGTTCAATCCTACTTAATAGGAATTTATTTAAAATGCTCGCTCTACTCCACACCATTAATGTCTTGTGCGGACATCCGTATTTCGACTTTCGGTTTTAAGTAAGCGATTTAAAAGCTCCCAAGTCCCAGCGGAGTCACACGTTGATTAACCGGTGGGAATATACACAATAGGCCTACCTGATATTGAACACAAGAGGGCAGTATAGCACTACGTATGACTCAGATTATTATTTTTTTATGAATTTTACAACAATTCTGGCTGTTTTTGAACGTAAACATAATTCTTAAATGAAAAAAAGGAAAAATTGGGGAAGTTATAATATTTGTATAATTTAATTTAGAAACAAATGATGTATAATTACATTTTTAGAAGATATGAGGCTTTTAGTGTTTACTTTTTTGACATTACTTTAATCTTTTGCCATAGTTGCACATGTCTACTGGCTAATAAATGTGATGTATCTGTTGAGTTTCAAGCAATTTCAAGCATGCTAAGAGTCCCAAAAGCATCAAAAAAAATGTTAAAGTTTGATTCGTTGCCACGGCAACAGTATCAAAGATATCAAAAATTCATTCACAGGTCTACATCTGCCGTGTATTTACATTATACAGATGAAGTTTGAAGCAAATCGGTTAAAAATAAGAGAGTGATTTCAAAGCATTTTGAAAGTGACACACTTCCTGCTGCCAGTTGGTGGCGCTATAATTTTGACTCACAATAGTCACATCCATGTGATCGGTCTCTTACAGCGAAAACACTGCTGAAGTTTCATCAAGATCAGTTAATGTATGCTGAAGTTATAACACACATCCTGTTTCATGTTTCTCGCCATAATTTCGTTTCCTCGCCACGGCCAAACCGTTCGAGATATCAAAAATCCCCTCGCAAACTTTCATCCTCAATGCCTTGACTTCATGCTGACCGAGTTTCGTGCCGTGTGTTTCATTCTCTAGGAGGAATATTGCAAATTCCATTGCAGTGTTTTACAAACAAACCTAAATAGCCGACTTCCTGTTGGGCTTGGGTAAAAAGTAAGAGTGTGAGGTATATATGAAACGATGAGATCAACATGTGTACCGAGTTTCATATTATTACATGCAAGCGTGTTTGATTTATTGACCAAGTGTTCGGACCCCGTTCCAGGGGGCGCTGTCTAGCCCCCCTGCCACACCCAGGTACCATCTTCAGCCCGGCTCTGATGGCTGTGGGATCTGACCTGTGTGCAAAGTTTCAAGAGTTTTCAAACCCGTTAAGGGCCCCAAAAGCCACTAAGAGTCTCAAAATCATAAAAAAAAAGAATTTTAAAGTTTGATGCGTTGCCACGGCAACAGTATCAAAGATATCAAGAATCCATTCACAGGTCTTCATCTGCTATGTATTTACATTATACAGATTAAGTTTGAAGCAAATCGGGTAAAAATAAAAGGGTGATTCAAAGCATTTTGAAAGTGACACACTTCCTGCTGCCAGTTGGTGGCGCTATAACTTTGACTCACAATAGTCACATCCATGTGATCGTCCTCTTACAGCGAACACACTGCTGAAGTTTCATCAAGATCAGTTAATGTATGCTGAAGTTATAACACACTTCCTGTTTCACGTTTCTCGCCATGATTTCGTTTCCTCGCCACGGACAAACCGTTCGAGATATCAAAAATCCCCTCGCAAACTTTCATCCTCAATGTCTTGACTTCATGCTGACCGAGTTTCGTGCCGTGTGTTTGAATTCTCTAGGAGGAGTACTTCAAATTCCATTGCGAGTGTTTTATGAACAACCCTAAATAACCGACTTCCTGTTGGGCTGGGGTAAAAAGTAATAGTATGAGGTATATATGAACGATGAGATCAACATGTGTACCGAGTTTCATATTATTACATACAAGCGTGTTTGAGTTATGGACCAAGTTTTCGGACCCCGTTCCAGGGGGCGCTGTCTAGCCCCCTGCCACGCCGGGTACCATCTTCAGCCCGGCTCTGATGGCCGCGGGTTCTGACCCGTGTGCAAAGTTTCAAGAGTTTTTGAGCATGTTAAGGGCCCCAAAAGTGCCCGAATAGTCGTATAAATAATAATAATAATAATAATAATAATAATAATCCTAAGGAAAACAATAGGGCCTTCGCCCTTTCAGGGCTTGGGCCCTAATAATCCCAAGGAAAACAATAGGGCCTTCGCCCTTTCAGGGCTTGGGCCCTAATAATCGTTAGGAAAACAATAGGGCCTTCGCCCTTTCAGGGCTTGGGCCCTAAATATAGCTGCGAGCAGCGATGGCGGGCCCAAGCCGGTGGCACCGCAACCCCGGTTCCTTTAGTTACCTAAAGGCACCCGGGTGGCGGTGCCGAAGGCTTTGGCCCTTTCATGATTAAATGTTAAAACGGCTTGCCATACTCTGTCATTTCGACTAGTCAAAATTATGTTACAGATATCTTAAATGATAATACAAACTATCCAAAATGTAATTACGACTAGACAGAAAGACGTTGTTGATATCTACAATGTTAATTCCGGATAGGCAAACTTAGCTTTTAAATGTTAAAAGGGACGTAGGCTCAGAGAGAGGCTCACCATATTCAAACCAAAATATCTGACTTCCTCTTGGTCCGAGCTAATGACTATGTAATAGAAAGTTGTCCGGCTTGAGGAGTAAAATGTATATACCGATTTTTGTAACTGTAGATAAAACTAACAACCCCACTTTTGTCAAAAGGTGGCGCTATTTAGTCCTTGCACCATGCCCGTTTCTGAAACTTTGCACGTCTACTGGCTAATAAATGTGATGTATCTGTTGAGTTTCAAGCAATTTCAATTTCAATTTCAATTTGACTGTTGAAAAGAAGTGCGCCGATTAGATACTCAGGATCGGTATCGGCTCTGACACTGCCATCTTTGACGAGGCTGATTCAAATTCTATATTGTGCATATACTATTCTATGTAAGGCACAAAGGCACAAAAACTTTCTAAAGTACCATAAAGTTTTTGTGTACTGTATTATAAGTGTTCTGAAGCTATTATGTGATATAGAAATTAATATTTAAGTCATTAAATTCAAGAACACGTAAACTTTTCCCTCTCTGCGCCTGTCAGTCATTCTCCATTCAGCATTCAAACAGCACGTCACATTCGGTTACAGTCAATGATGAAACGATCTTCAAGATGATTCAATGTTAATCCTATTATACTGGATCTTTAAGATAAAGGTCTAAAGGTCTATATTTTCGAATGAAGAAACTTTTTCTTGCTGGACTTTATTGCTGTAACTTAATCGTGTTACTTTCTACCGGGTGTCGGACGCTGTCGGTTAGATCACAACACTAGAGTCAGAGCACTATAATTGTTCTTCACGCACACAGTAACTGAAATTTAAAACCTTTAAAAGAAAAGGCTCAATAAACTATTGCATAGATAGATAATGTATAATACACTGTTCATAAATATGTATTTCCTTTGTGCTTTGAACTTTTCAATACGGACTCAATGCGCTGTAACTTCATGTGGCTTCAAGCACATCATTCTCCGCTCGGGATGCACATAAGTGCTTTGTGCTGCACCGTATTAGAGCCGTAATATCATAATGCAGTGACGTAATGACAGATTATTAATTGCCTTTCAATTATATGTTGCTGCGTCATTAAACATCTGTCCTATGCATTTCAAACATTTATAGCAGCCATGGCTATATCTTTTTATGATTTTTGTTATCTTGTTTTTCATGAATGTATTTTTTAAAAATAAGAGCAATGTGTATTATCTATTATTAATATAGTTTATAATAGCATTTTTGTCATAGATTATGACAAAGTAATCATATGATCCACCAGCGAGGAACCAGCAGAACAGAGTGAACATTCTTTCTGTTTAGTTCAATCCTACTTAATAGGAATTTATTTAAAATGCTCGCTCTACTCCACACCATTAATGTCTTGTGCGGACATCCGTATTTTGACTTTCGGTTTTAAGTAAGCGATTTAAAAGCTCCCAAGTCCCAGCGGAGTCACACGTTGATTAACCGGTGGGAATATACACAATAGGCCTACCTGATATTGAACACAAGAGGGCAGTATAGCACTACGTATGACTCAGATTATTATTTTTTTCTGAATTTTACAACAATTCTGGCTGTTTTTGAACGTAAACATAATTCTTAAATGAAAAAAGGGAAAAATTGGGGAAGTTATAATATTTGTATAATTTAATTTAGAAACAAATGATGTATAATTACATTTTTAGAAGATATGAGGCTTTTAGTGTTTACTTTTTTGACATTACTTTAATCTTTTGCCATAGTTGCACATGTCTACTGGCTAATAAATGTGATGTATCTGTTGAGTTTCAAGCAATTTCAAGCATGCTAAGAGTCCCAAAAGCATCAAAAAAGAATGTTAAAGTTTGTTTCGTTGCCACGGCAACAGTATCAAAGATATCAAAAATTCATTCACAGGTCTACATCTGCCGTGTATTTACATTATACAGATGAAGTTTGAAGCAAATCGGTTAAAAATAAGAGAGTGATTTCAAAGCATTTTGAAAGTGACACACTTCCTGCTGCCAGTTGGTGGCGCTATAACTTTGACTCACAATAGTCACATCCATGTGATCGGTCTCTTACAGCGAAAACACTGCTGAAGTTTCATCAAGATCAGTTAATGTATGCTGAAGTTATAACACACATCCTGTTTCATGTTTCTCGCCATAATTTCGTTTCCTCGCCACGGCCAAACCGTTCGAGATATCAAAAATCCCGTGGCACTTTTTCATCCTTAATGTCTTGACTTCACGCTGATCGAGTTTCGTCGAATTTGGTTCAGTGCTCTAGGAGCAATAATTTAAATTCCATTGCATGTGTTTTAAACACAACCCTAAATAGCCGACTTCCTGTTGGGCTGGGGTAAAAAGTAAGAGTGTGAAGTATATATGAAACGATGAGATCTATATGTGTACCAAGTTTCATATTATTACATGCAAGTGTGTTTGATTTATGGACCAAATTTTCAGACCAAGTTTATTGACCAAGTTAATCTGATTAATAAACTAATTATATAAAACTATTGTCAATTCACTACAATTAAACTAGTTATATGCCTTTACTTATAAAAAATAAAAATAAAAACTTATTTAAAAAATACCAGGCTTGAGAAATGTATTTTCTTTATGCAGGTCATACACACAGCAGTGAAATGGTTAAGCCCCCTCCCCCTGCACACACACACACACACACAGACAGCCAGCCAGTCAGCCAGCCAGCCAAAGACACAGAGACACAGAGACATGTAGGCTCAGAGTGGCCATATTCAAACAAAAATATCTGACTTTCTGTGGGTCCTAGCTAATAAGTGTCAATTAGAAAGTTGTCCGGCTCGAGGAGTACAATATACATACCAATTTTTGTAACTCTAGTTAAAACTAACAACCCCACTTTTGTCAAAAGGTGGCGCTACTGAGCCCTCACCACGCCCGTTTCTGAAACTTTGCACATGTCTACTGGCTAATAAATGTGATGTGTCTGTCGAGTTTCATGCAATTTGAAGCATGCTAAGGGTCTCAAAAGCATCCAAAAAGCATCCTAAAAGAAGGGTAAAGTTTGATGCGTCGCCACGGCAACAGTTTCAAAGATATCAAGAATCCATTCACAGGTCTACATCTGCCGTATGTTTACATTATACATATGAAGTTTGAAGCAAATCGGGTAAAAATAAAAGGGTGATATCAAAGCATTTTGAAAGTGACACACTTCCTGCTGCCAGTTGGTGGCGCTATAACTTTGACTCACAATAGTCACATCCATGTGATCGTCCTCTTACAGCGAACACACTGCTGAAGTTTCATCAAGATCAGTTAATGTATGCTGAAGTTATAACACACTTCCTGTTTCACGTTTCTCGCCATGATTTCGTTTCCTCGCCACGGACAAACCGTTCGAGATATAAAAAATCCCCTCGCAAACTTTCATCCTCAATGTCTTGACTTCACGCTGACCGAGTTTCGTCGAATTTGGATCAAAGCTCTAGGAGGAGTATTTGACATTCCATTGCGAGCGTTTTACAAACAAACCTCAATAGCCGACTTCCTGTTGGGCTGGGGTAAAAAGTAAGAGCGTGAGGTATAGATGAAACGATGAGATCAACATGTGTACCGAGTTTCATATTATTACATACAAGCGTGTTTGAGTTATGGACCAAGTGTTCGGACCCCGTTCCAGGGGGCGCTGACGAGCCGCCCTACCACGCCCGGGTACCAGCTTCAGCCCGGCTCTGATGGCCGCGGGTTCTGACCCGTGTGCAAAGTTTCAAGAGTTTTCGAGCACGTTAAGGGCCCCAAAAGTGCCCAAAAGGTAGTAAAATAATAATTATTATAATAAATATAGCTGCGAGCAGCGATTGCGGGCCCAAGCCGGTGGCACCGCAACCCGATGCCTTTAGTTACCCAAAGGCACCGGGATGGTGGTACCGCCGGCTTTGGCGCTTTATCGCTGCTCACATCTATATTTACATTTAATATAAAGCCGGTGGCACCGCCACCTTGGTGCCTTTAGGGTTATTCTGTACGACGTGTAAAAACGTAACCCCCGCTTTGACTATCAAAAAGAAGTGTATTGTAGAGCTTGCATCAATGCGGACTCGATGCGCTGTAACTCCATGTGGCTTTAAGCGCATCATTCTCCACTCGGGATGCGCATAAGCGTTTTGTGCCACACTGTACTGAGCCTTTCATATCATAATGCAGTGACGCAATGACAGATTATTAATTGCCTTTCTTGTTCTGTTCTATCTATTATATGTAGATAATAGATAGGACAGAGCACTAAAAACCTCAAACAAAGCACTAAAAACTTAAGCTGTTTGCTGTGTAGTCTGAGAATGAGCTGTTTGATTTGCACCCTCTTCCTCTTCACTGTCCTCCATAAAAACCAGCTATTCAGGTCCATGTTGTTCTAGAAAGTTTGTATGTTGCTGCCTCAATTAACATCTCTGCTATACATTTAAAACATGGCTATATCTAAAATAATTTATCTTTTTGATTTTTGTTATCTTGTTTTTCATGAATATTTTACAACAATACAAAGAGCAATGTGTATTTTCCATTAATATAGTTTGTAATGGCTTTTTTTGTCATAGATTATAATCATATATTTTTTGGATTTGTTATTTATCTTTATAATGAAGTTGTCTGTATTAAGTAGATTGTGTTTAACACACACAAGAGTGATTTATTAGTTCAACACATAGTTATAGAAATTCTACTTTATCTAAAAAAAACCCTGCACTTTATATACACACACACACACACACACACACACACACACACACACACACACACACATAAATACATGTAAATAAAAATAAAAAAAAAAAACATCAAATGTGTTTTTAGTCAGAGTATTATTTTATACAGAAACAAATATTTGTAATTCAGATAAGAATGAAGTTAGTGTTTTAAAATCTTAAGGAAAACAAATATATTGAAATATAGCACATGAATTTTAAATTCATTCAACTTCAATTACAAATACAATCTTACTTTTATTTAAAGCAAACTATACATTTAAAAGATGGGGGTTATATGCCTATTTTGTCATTTAAAAATATTGTTATGCAAAATTGTTATGCAAAAAGACAAGGACTTAGAGACAAGGACTTGTAGGAAAAATCGCAGCCAGCCACACACACACACACATAAACACAGACAACAGCCCTCCCCTCCCCACACAGACACACACACCCACACACACACACACACAGAGAGAGAGAGAGAGAGAGAGAGAGAGAGAGAGAGAGAGAGAGAGAGAGAGAGAGAGAGAGAGAATCGCAGGGGAAATAAATCCATTCAAACTACAATATCTGACTTTCTGTTGCTCAGAGCGAATGACTTTAAATTGGAAAGTTGATCGGCTTGACGAGAACAATATACGTGGTAAGTTTTGTAACTGTAGGTAAATTGAGCAAAGTTATAACACACTTTATGTGTCCTTTTTTAGTCATAAAATTCATTTCCGGAATTGAGCATCCTCAATGTCTTGACTTCATGCACACCGAGTTTGGTTGTGATTGGTAAACACATGCATTGTGATTTGATGTATTTCTCCTAGGACAATTATTCAAACAACCCATAATTCATAATTCATTAATAACTTCCATTTGAACTGTCATAAAACTTAGAGCACGAAAGTTGTTTGGCCTGATGTGATCTTTAATTGTACCGAGTTTCATATTAATTCATGCAAGTGTGTTTGATTTATGGACAAATTTTTGAATCCCAGTCCAGGGGGCGCTGTCGAGCCGCCCTGCCACGCCTGGTTACCAGCTTCAGCCCGGCCCTGATGGCCATGGGTTCTGACCCGTGTGCAAAGTTTCAAGAGTTTTAGAGGATGTTAAGGCCCCCAAAAATGCCAGAGAAGTTGCACACAGCAAATAAAGGGTTAAAATTAACCTGACAGGCGCCCCTCCTCTCACTCACACAGAGAGACACTGAGAGACTGGCAAAATTCTGAGATTTTCTCTACATTCAAACAAACATATCTGACTTTCTGTGGGTCCTAGCTAATGAGTGTCAATTAGAAAGTTGTCCGGCTCGAGGAGTACAATATACATACTGATTTTTGTAACTGTAGATAAAACTAACAACCCCACTTTTGTCAAAAGGTGGCGCTACTGAGCCCTCACCACACCCGTTTCTGAAACGTTGCACATGTCTACTGGCTAATAAATGTGATGTGTCTGTCGAGTTTCATGCAATTTGAAGCATGCTAAGAGTCTCAAAAGCATCCTAAAAGAATGGTAAAGTTTGATGCGTTGCCACGGCAACAGTTTCAAAGATATCAAGAATCCATTTACAGGTCTTCATCTGCCATGTATTTGCATTATACAGATGAAGTTTGAAGCAAATCGAGTTAAAATTAGAGGGTGATTTCAAAGCATTTTGAAAATGACACACTTCCTGCTGCCAGTTGGTGGCGCTATAACTTTGACTCACAATAGTCACATCCATGTGATCGTCCTCTTACAGCGAACACACTGCTGAAGTTTCATCAAGATCGGTTGATGTGTGCTGAAGTTATGATACACTTCCTGTTTCACGTTTCTCGCCATAATTTTGTTTCCTCGCCACGGCCAAACCGTTCGAGATATCAAAAATCCCCTCGCAAACTTTCATCCTCAATGTCTTGACTTCACGCTGACTGAGTTTCGTCGAATTTGGATCAAAGCTCTAGGAGGAGTATTAAAAATTCCATTGCGAGTGTTTTACGAACAACCCTAAATAGCCGACTTCCTGTTGGGCTGGGGTAAAAAGTAAAAGCACGAGGTATAGATGAAACGATGAGATCAACATGTGTACCGAGTTTCATATTATTACATGCAAGCGTGTTTGATTTATGGACCAAGTGTTCGGACCCCGTTCCAGGGGGCGCTGTCTAGCCCCCCCGCCACGCCCGGGTACCATCTTCAGCCCGGCCCTGATGGCCGCGGGTTCTGACCCGTGTGCAAAGTTTCAAGAGTTTTTGAGCATGTTAAGGCCCCAAAAGTGCCCGAATAGTCGTATAAATAATAATAATAATAAAATATAGCTGCGAGCAGCGATGGC